>JANPWX010000175.1:1239930-1414924 GCA_024734555.1 Trochalopteron elliotii
CACAGGTGGACACCTTAATCCCATGTGTTGTCAGTACCATGGGTTTAGCAAATAAGCCCCGAGGCTTCTTCTGCATTTGTTCCATGATGAGCTGATACATCCTAATGGCTTGTCTCATCATCTCCCATCTGGTATATATTTTCTTGGCTAGCTGAGACAGCATGTGGTTTACTTTTGCACATGTTCCTTGTTCTTTTTATATCAATAATGACAGAGTGTCATAATAATAGAAAAAAAATAAAAGTAATTTGCCCAAAAGTGAGAGCACTGATCTCTTTACTAATAGACTGTATTGGCTTAATTTGCCTAATACTTTCTGTCATTGGGTCATGATGACAGTGCTGGGGATTTTCCAGATGCAAAGGATTGTGAAGTCTTGGACAGCATTGATGTTTCCTGCAGTTTTTACCAGGAAATTTGCAGAGCTGGCATCATGAAGCAGCTCAGGTCTCACATGAAAATCTAATCTTCCGTTTCAAAACCTACTTTCAGCTGCAGAGTAAACATGCAGCACATTTTAGGGAATGATACAATTTTGGTTAAGTTGGGTCCACAACGTTCCTTCTTCCTTTTCATTTTTTTTACAATAGAAATCAAACAACCTGCTTGTAAAAGTTAGTGAGTTCCACATCCCAGGTTTGGCACTACTCAGTATTACAGTTAACTGGGCAGTGATTCAATTTCTGACATCTCTTAAAAAAAAACAAAACAAACCAACAAAATAAAAAGCAAACCATAAATAAGAGGCCCCAAAACAATAACCCCATAAAATCTGTTTTCTTTAAAAATATTGGAGGTTTCACTCAAAATATTGTAACTATTTTTGTCAGACTTTCTGAAAGTCATGATCTCACATCACCTTGAGTCACCAAGGGAAAACAAAAGTACAAAAAGAACAACTTTGTTAAAATATGACTGATGAACTGAAAAAGAAATTAAAAATTTATTGTTCTTTTTGCTAAATGAAATTCCTATAACTTTCTATTAGCTTGTACCTCTCACTCAAGAAGAAGAGAGGAGGAATCCTGAAGCAATATAGGTATTTTTGGGTCTATTAGCCCATAAAGCATGATGGCTCCTATTTTCAGTAAGTTTTGAAGTCAGAATTGCATCTGGTGAATATTTTTTCTCCTCAGTCCTGGAAATATAAATAAAAAATAACAAACTGCTTGGCTAAACCCTTAAATGCCAAGCAAAGGTGGCAGACACCACAAAGCAGTATTTGCAATACTAATGAGGCATCAATGACTAATAGCACAAGGAAGCTTATTTAAGAATCAGTTCACAGCTGGTAATGAATGATTACAACAAAAAGAATTCTGAACACTGAAATCAAAATTTAGAAGAAATCTTCTTACATTCATGTTTTACACACTGCTCAAGTACTGTTCTGTGTTTAATTCTGTATTTTTAGTGTGAGAGTTGAGGGCTGTTTTTTGGTTTTGTTTTGGTTTTGGTTTTGGTTTTTTTTCTACTTGTTTTTTGGGCATCCAGACTCATCTAAACCAAAAATCAGATGTCAATTTGGTGTTAAAATACAGCACATATGAATCATATAATGAAATGCCACTTGTGAGAACAGAAGTATAGTCCAAGAGTAAGAGACTTTTTTTTTCTTTCTTTTTCACTGTTTCAAAAGTTGAAGTTCATTTCATAATTATAAAAAATTTCTTCCTCATCTGCTCATAGTTAGTTCCTTCGCTTTATATTTGTAATTTCTTTTCAAGAAGTCAGACTAACAAAATCATGTCCAGTAAATAATAGCTAAAAGGAAGCATGCATAATGAACTTCCAATCTCAGAGTAGCTCAAATGAAATGTTTTTACTCAGGATATTTAAATAAGTTGAGAGGAGATAAACTGGAGATAAAGTTGACATTTTCAATAAAACCTTTCCAGATCCACTTTGGTATCTCTTAAACAGCTGAGACAGTCTCTTCCTTTCTTCCTGCTATTTCTTTCAGCATTATTGCTGTAAAATAATATTTGATATGTTGAAAATAAACTATTGCTTGAGAAGAAAGGGTGAGAATGATGCCAGAAAAACATCCATGGAAGCAAATACCTTATTAATCCACGTAGTAGATGCAGACAGGCTGAAATAGGAAATTTAATTCAGTCTCTTACTGTACCTTTCAAGGATTAATACACAGTAACACAAAAGCCCCCAATAACATAATATACCAAACCAAAAAAACTACAGGAACATTTTATCCAGACATTTATGGTTTTAGGTGTGGGCTAAAGTTTATGAAGTTTTTGTTGGTTTGTTTTTGCTTTTGCTTTTGCTTTTGCTTTTGCTTTTGCTTTTGCTTTTGCTTTTGCTTTGAATCTACTTTGACTGGTTTGACAATAAACCTGAACAGCATTCTTCAGAGCAACCAGTCCTAGTTGATATTCTTTTTCAGACACATTAAAACTATTATAATTCTACCTTTTAAGGAGTCAAGCTGTGAGTAATATAATTTTCAAAATGGGAAAGAAGGGTATACAATGGTTATGGGCAATCTGTTCTTGTAAGTTCTATAATCAGCCAAGATGATGAGCTATGGCCTTCCTCATTAAAGAGAGAATCAGATTTACCTCTGCAAAAAGAAATGGCAACACTTAGCATTTATATAGCCTTTTATCTCTTAAAACTCTTTAGAAATACTAACTAATTAGAGGCAGAGAGGCAGAATTTTGAAGCCAACTGAAGAAACTACCACAACCTAGAATTCTATGAAGGGAAATTAAATTCCTACAGGGAAAAGAGTCCTGGAAATGCATCTCATTTATACTTAGAAAATTGCTTGAAGAGAAAAAAAAAATATTTCAATGGCATTAAAATCAATTCTTTACACAGGAGAGTATTTAATCTTTTCAATTGCTGTGTAATCATTTCCAATAAAAAAAATTTTGGCAATGAAGTTACCAAAAGTAATACCTGACATGGGTAGTTTTAGTGTAATTTGATTTGGTCACTTGAGATGCTTTTTCCCTAAGTCTGTGTTGCATTATTTATGTGTGAGCCATTTTGTTTTGTGAAGAACTACAGCTTAACTAGTAGAACTTAAAGGTGTAACTGCTCTTTTAAATCACTGGTGTGGTCTAATATGCTAGGTTGGACAATCCTTTCAAGCAGAAGTGTTAAAGACAGAAGTAAAAATGTTAGGGTAATAACATGATAAAAATTTGCAAGATTTTTAAGGTATTTTTGCTATTTTACAAATGACAAGAGGCATCTGTCAAAAATTTTTGAGAAGATCATGTGGAAATGTCTTTTACAAGGAAATTCTTTGGTTGGAAGGAAATTCGTTGTGATTACTCTTTCTTTTACATGATGGTAGATTTATATTTCTTATTGGGTCTTTTATACAGTAATATGTCCTATCTCCCTGCTAAGGGATTGTAATGAGGCAGCTGTCATTTCTCCTCGGTTTGTATAGTGGAGTGATATAAATCTTTTATTTTTTTAATTATTTATACCCTTATGCCTGCTTGAATGCAGGCCAAAGAAATACCACTTGCATTTTTACTTCCTCCTCAACTCTCCCATTACAGTACTCTCATATTTATGTTAAAAATGTGTCAATGTGTGAAGGAAAACCAGAAAAAACCCTCCATTTGTTGGATAAGTAGACGTTTTAATCATAGCCTTCTTCCTAGAAGAAGAAGGAAAATTTCCTGGAAATTTTGTACTAGAAATAGGTTCTTCAAGTGTTTTTACTAGATTCTGCAGGTACTGCATGCTTAAATCCTATATTGCTGAAGCTCATGTGGCTGGGAACAGCAGGATTTATGGCTTGGGTCAGGCTAGCATCCAGTAGAAGGAAGTAATTTTTTAACCTGACAGATGTCTTAATCATATATGTTGCTATATGAGAGAGCAGCATCTGTATCCAGAAACATTTCCAAGACATTAATTCATTGCAAGCCTGTGTCATCAGCCAAAATAAACTATTATTTTTTGGAAATATCCTTTGCTTGTCACATTAATCTCTCACTTGCTTAGATTCACCCAAATATTCTTTTCTTATGAATCAATCTCATTTTAGCACTACTTCATCTTGGCAATGATGGTAGGGTTGCATCTGGCAGATGACTGGGAGTTACTTTTCCTTATATGTGTCCTACTGATATGTTTGTCCATGCATCCAAGGAGATATTTGGTTCATTTTCATAAAGCTAGTGAAAGTCCAGCTAACATTTAGATACTGAAAAAATGAAACTTATTAAGCTTTAACATCAGCAGAGGCAACCATGTCAAAGTTTAACACGTCCCAATGTATGGTCTATTGGCCTCTTTTCCCCGAATCTAGAAAAAAAGCCCAATCATCAAAATCATAATGTGTTAATGGTAAAATGCCAATATAATTGCTATCCAGATAATTGGAAGGAAAGGTCTTAGAAGATAAAGGAAGATTTGTTTTTTTTTCCCCTCCATGTTTTACTCTATTTCTAGATACAAGGTCTGGGCAGGAAGTCACACAAATTCTTGGATATTAGATGTGACAGAGTTTCTGAACATCTTGCAGATGTTACTGGATCATATGTTCTCAAAGATAGTCATGAAATGAAACTCCCTTTCATCCACTCTAAGTTCTATTTCCATAATACTCCAGATTATATCTCTGTGTAAATGGAAAATAAAAGGTTGTGAACAATGTAAAAAAAGCTCTTAAAACTTACAGCTGAGTTAACTTACTGCAGGCTTGCGGTTTTCTTTTGTACCATATAAATCTTTCTCAACAATTACTCCTTTAGAGAAAATGAAATAGTTTTGTTTTGTTTTGTTTTGTTTTTTTTCTCTCAGAAAGGTTTAAATTTATTTTCAAGCCATTGACACCTTTTCTCAGGGTTGAATCTACACCAAAGAAACACAACATAAGGATATGGAACAGCTACACTAGTCTTTATTTGGTCTTGATTTTGTAATTGCAGTGGTCAAAAGTGCTACTGGAAACTAAAAAAATACTGAATTGGACTGCAAGTTGCAGGAATTATCCCAGCATGAAGCCTGACAGATGCTTCATCTCTTGGTCAGAAACAGATCTATGGTCTTCAGTGTGAGAAACACTATGTTTTGGCACCATGTAAGTGCTATTCCCATACTCTCAACAGCAAGCTGCACTGGCAGAGAGCTACAATGTGTTTTATTGTGCATTCTTTAGCACTGCTCTTTATGCTAAAGCACTTTATATACTGCATGAAATATTTATCCATTGTAAAAATTTGGGAAAAAATATTTTAAAGCTAAAAAAAATCTTCAAACCCCATATTTACCTCACAATTTTTGCAGTTTGAACACAAAAGGGAAAAATAATACATTTCCCAGTGTAAAATTTTCTTCCAACTCAGAAAAACAGAAAATTTATGCGTGCAGAAAAATGAGGAAAAAGTGGTTATTTTCATTAATTCCATGGTGCCATGAATATCATTAATTAAATGATACAACTTTTCGACTCTAAGTAGCTGTTAATTAGTAGTTTCCAGCTTCTGGCAAAGCTCAAAGCCATTTCTCTTTATCTACTCTGCTTGTATGATATACAGGGAAAAGAGTAAAAAATCAGAATACAGCACAAGAATGAACAAGATATGCCATACGGATGACTTTCCCAATCCGATTTAACAACTTCTGTCATAATGTTAATCAGGCTATGTTAGTGCCACTGAAGATAATATCCTTGGGGTGTTGAGTGTAGAATCCTCCTCCTTTTTCCAGTTTGCTCTTTGCACAGCCTTGCTTTGACTTTGCTGAACATAAAAAAGAGAGCTAATCATCTGTAAAATACTTAAAATTCACTGTTATGCAGTTAGCGTCAGCTCTCCCAGGACTCAAAGCTGGTTTTACTGAAGTTGTGAGTTCTCTAATCTAGGATGACAGAGGACTTTTGGCATGATCCTGTATGACTCAACTCAGTGGGAATTTCGGCGCTGATTTAAATGGAATGGGATCCATGAAAGCAAGCTAGAAACTCACTTCAGTACACCTTTGCCTCTCTTTGGTTAGGAAACGGTGCAATTAAAAACTGTTCCTCCTTTTGTGAGGGCAGTTGTCCTGATTTAAGGTGGGTATGTTCACACCAGTACTGCCACAAAAAAAGAAACTCTCATGAGTCCCTATCACATTACACTGAGTGTTCAATAAACACATAAAAGATAAACAAAACCAAACCCACACACCCAGTGCCTGTCCTCAGAGTTTTACAGGATTTCTCCTCATGTTCCACATTCTATTGTACAATGTCTCCAGTACATTACTGATGTTAGAGATTGAGGCTATAGACACCTATGAGAGTTCTCAACCTACAAATGCCTATATTTAATTTTCTTTTTTCACTGGTGCTAGGAGCAAAGCTTACCATGATTTGAACAATGAAAACCTACAGAAAAAGCTGCCAGGAAAATCAATTTAAATCCCCAAAGTCTGAACAGACTACAATGCACAGAGAAGGAAAGAAAAAGGGAGAAAAATAAAGAAGCCCTAGTCTGGCTTATTTTATCTGTTTGGTAATGCTTCTATCCAGGTACCATGTTCTTTCAGTGTCAAAAACTTACTGATTATTGGGGAGAGTGGCATTTTACAGAAATAACACAATCTAACCATGTCACATGGGTGTGCTGCTGCAATTATCTCTTTCCAAACAAAATGCTTCACTGAACAACTTCTGTAAAGATTAAACAGCTCTTTCTGAAGAAAAATATCCAATTTTTCTTCTTCTTCCTTATGTTTTGTTATGTCATGCTATGTTCTGTAATGTCCTGTTACGGTGCTATGTTATATTATTTTCTATACCTGTACCCCTTAAGGGATATATAATGAGAACAGCAGCACAAATGAGAAAGCAGAAAATACAAAGCAGTAAGTGTAGATTTAGGTAAAGTGACAGCTGCCATTAGAGATAAGGTAATTCTCCTAAAAGGCTCCAGCAGAGATTTAAAAAGTAGCCCACACTGCCAAGCTGCCAAAGAAAGAAAATGGCTTGTTTCCAGGTATTTTTCTGCATTGTTCTTTTTTATCTTTTTTTTTGGTGGGATGATTTTTTGAAATTTACAAATAATTTATCCTCATCTTTCACTTATACCTTCCTATAAATAGCTGGGGGAGCGAGGAAACAAAAAAATCCTCTTTCACTTTAAGGCATATAGTTTTTTATTTTTATAGGTCCTCCAAACCCAACCTGCTCCTGCCTTTTTTTGTCATGCTCCACAGAAAAAGAAAGCACAAGGAAGAAATGTGCCCAAACATGGTGAACTTGAAAATGCACATTCAGCCTTTTGTGAACATTGGCAGCAAAATGACTGAAGCTCCACCTAAACATAAAGAAATAGTATTAAAGTAAGTTGAGGATAGGGAGAATTTAGGAAAGACTTCATCAAAATTTCAGGGATCACTCAACAGGCTGAACCTGCCTTGTCCTCTGTGGATGCCACTTGGGTAAGAACCACACTCTGTCAGTACTGAATACTTTCATTGGGGATTACAGCCTTTCTGTGCATTACTTTGAATATATTTTTGCAGTGAGATATTATCACTGACAATTTTTGAACCTTAACCCGTCACAATTTTATGTTAATAAAGAGAGTTATTTCGTAAACTGTTTGTATGAGTCCTTCACAGTCCTTCACACTAGCCATTGCTGGCAGCAGGCAACATACTCAAAAGAAGAGCGTAGACCCACTGAGGAGTCACAAAGTGAGGACACCCACTGAGGGGTCTGTCTCCCTTATGCTGTTGCTCTGCTCACTGAACGAGGCAGTCAAGCCACCCTCTGATCCAGAGGACTGTTCAGTGAAAGGACCCCATAACAGGATGCTGATGAATTGATGGCACACAAGGGTCTTGTTTTTCCTGTGGGCTGACAGACTAACCAAGCTCTGAGGATTTGAGGAAATCCCCCTTTTTCACGACACATCCTCAACATGGATTAAGAGTCTAGAACTATAAGCCTCAGCAGATAAATATGAAGAAAATAACAATCTGATTAAGTAAATCAGCGCTGATCTACCTATCAGCGTAATTGCCTAGGATTTTCACTTGAAAGGTGGAAAGTTTAAGCAGCCACCTTAAAAGACCAAATTACCTTGGAATAATAATTATTATGAATGCTTCAAACACAATGAAATCCAGCTTTGATCTGATTTGAATACTGTGAAGTTTGATAGGAAGGAGCAATTAATACACACTCTAAGGGGCAAACTCGAGGCAACAAAGATGACTGTGCTGCCTGGAATTGTCTTAATTTAAATCCCTGTATATTATTACCTCATAAAGCTCTTGGTTTTGTTTTGTTGGTTCTTTTTTCCTATGTTTTTCAAGTATTTAGACATTTTAGTATTATCTTAGCTTTTATTTGTGCTCTAGTATACGTCTGACAGTGATGTTTGTGTGCTTCATCCTCCCATCACAGATGAACACCACAGCTGTGAAGTTCATGTGCTTTTTGTCATTTTTTAAAATACAGACTTGGCTTACAAGAAATGTGCATGTATGTGACCACATGATGTCTCATCCACAGAGAGAACTAACCTGGAGTTCTCCTCAGACGTAAATTTTGACCCATTAGCCAAATAAGTACATCCTTTGCATATTCCAGGCAGTGTGGGCCAAGGCAGAAATCTATATACACCCACACAAAGGGACAGGTGACTTAAAAACAATTGTAAAAGGTAATTTTTTTGTGATGTAAACAAAAAACCAAAATTCAAGGAAATGGAGCTCTTAACTGAAGAGACCAATTTAGTACTCCTGCACTTCAGCAAATCAGCCACTCTACTGCAGTCATTGGAGTAGTTTTCAAGTGGGCAAACACCTGGCTAGCACATTTGGAAGGCAAATTTAACCACATATACCTTTCACCTCTCTAAATCCAAGAAAAAAACAAGGATTTTCCTCTTTTTTCTTTCTTTTCTTCAGTAGTTGAGTATATTCCTGAAACAACCTGTATGCCTAACTTTGTCTAATGATTCATCTAATGTCAGAGTCACCATATTATGGTAACAGCTTGTGCTTAAAAGAATTTTGTATCAAAATATAAACATATTTACACATATATAATATATAAATTATATCAATATTCTATATTAAATATATAGATACATATATATGTATGTATACAATATTTAATCTGATTCTTTAAATCACATCTCTAAATCATGCATTTGGTGACAGGACAGTCTCTTTTTTCAAATTTTATAGAAATTTAGAAGATAGAAAAAAGCTGCTATTTGCAATATCATGTGCAATATCATCTGCTGAGATACATGATTAGACATCTGACACACATGAACTGGAATAGTATCATCAGGCAACCAAACCTATTAACCTTTTTCCAGCAGCTGGCTAAATCTGAAAAGCTCAGCACTATCAATTTATACATTTGTACAGTCCTAAATTAAATGGAAGCAGAGTGATTCAAAAGGAAAATCGTGTGCTGATCTACAATGGAATATTAATAGCCAAGCTCGGGAGAAAATTGTGCAGAAACACCAGCATGAATCTCCTGAACTAGGAATTTGAAGATAATTAAGACAAAATAGTATTTGCGTGTTGTTGGACATCCTCTGAGATGATGTGAGTGTGTATAGATGGTGGTAGTATGATAAAGGAAGAAGAGATTTAACCAGATGTTTCAGGAATGAAAACACAAAATAGCTAAGAAACTAAGGCAGTGTCACTATATACAAAAAAAAAAATGGAGTTTAAGACATTCTAGACCATTAGATTTAATGACATAGGAGTAAGCACTTTTAAAAAGCTTTACATATTGCAATGACATGACCATACTTGAGGAAAAGGATGACTCACATGTTAAAGGACAAAACTCTGCCCAAACTTTTTATATTACCCTTGTGCCACACCATACATGCAAAGGGAAATACCAGTGAAATGAATGGAAAATCACATGTATTCAAAATTGTAGAGTGGTTTAATTCTAAGTTGTTTTTTTTCTGCATGCAATTAACTGCTGAAAAGAGACAAATCCATAAATGGTTTTGCTTTCCTTCCTTGTCCAACTTTTGCTTTTCCTTTCCTTTTCCTTTCTTCATTAGTTGCATACCCCTCTGAAAATAAATTGCAAAGTTGAATAAATCCAGCAAATAGAAAACAATAGCCTTTCTCACAATGTCAGTCAAACTACTCACACTTCTGGTATTTTTGAGCAGATTTTTTTTGGTCATTTTCATTCTTTTTTTTTTTTAATATGACAGGCGATTATCAGCTCTGATTATCATTTGTATTCTTTGCTGTTAGCAGTTGTCAGGCTTATTATTCTCAGTATGGATGACCTCAAATATATAGACAAGACATATGAAATCAGTTTTTAAAGTCTGAAGAGCAAGAGATCTCCATGTGGCACTCACATTTGCAGATATCTAAATAGAGAAATTGATATTTTTCAGAATGTGAGCATGCTGACAGAAAAAGCTGAGCAGAGAGCATGTTTACCACTGAGTGGTCACTTTCTACCTTTCCACCCCAGCACCAGGACACCAGCCCAATTCTTTTTCTTTTACTCTTGAGCAGCCTTACATACTGCAGCAAAATACTATTGCTTAACTCTGCAATCTGCAGCATCCAGAAGATAGAAACACTGTAAAGAGTCGATCTGAGCCTTAGTTGCTTCAGAAAGAAAAACCTGGGGGAAAGATTTAGGACAAAAATCATGGCTTGGGGCAAATAAATTTCCTTCCTGCTGTCTTACTGCTCACAGGAAAATAATGAGAGTTATTGCTCCTGTTGTAGCAAATCTGTTGCATGTTAACAGATATGGTGTCACTGGAAGTGCAGTTTGCTCAGCCTGGAAAGAGAAGGCTTCAGGGAGACCTCCTAGCAGACTGCCAGTACCTAAAGGGGAGCTAAGATAGCTTGAGAGGGGCTTTTCACAAGGACTCGTAATGGTAACACAAGGAACGGCCCTAAGCTGAAGGACACTAGGTTTACATTAGACATTAGGAAGAAATTCTTTCTTCTGAGAATGGTGAGACTCTGGTACAGGCTGCCCAGAGAAGCTGTGGCTGCCTCACCCCTGAAAGTGTTTGAGGCCTTGTTAGAAGAGGCTTGGAGCAGCCTGGTCTTGTGGAGGGTGTCCATGTGTCCACACCTGCTGCTCATGGCAGGGCGATTGGAACTAGATGGTCTTTAAAGTCCTTTCCAAACCAAACCATTCTGTAATTCTCTGGTTCAGCAGTGTATCAGCAGAGTATCAGAGATACTCTGTGTTGTGCAGCTGTGCTGTGCAGCTGAAATCCCTACTCTGGCTTGCCATTAGAGTCCCTCAGGAGCACTGTGCACACCTAACCCTCTGTTGTGTCCCTGTTCACTGTGGACAGCAAGGCACCAACAGATTAAAGGTGCAGAGATGCTCTGGCCAGCTCTGCCCCTTCAGTGCTTCAAGAACATTTGCATTAAAGCAGCATTGTGGTTCACTACTGAAGCTGTCCTAGGTTACAAAATCTGTTATATTACATATTCAGATACAGATCAGTACTTTTACACACAATAAGAAAACTAAGTATGAATTTAAGATGCAAACATTATATAATATATAAACACTAGATTTAGGTTAGCGATATCTTGGCAACTATACTGATGCTTATTGCTTCAGGTGAAAATGGTCTATCACATTTTACCTTTCCTCTATACTTTCAGTGTTGAATATTTACAATAGCTCTAGCAAGCAGCTTAGACACACATGTTCACATTTGCTCTAATAACTCCCAAAAGTGACCTCGTGCAAATGATGCATATGAGGTCCTACAGCAAATCAAAAACAATATCAGATGTCAGGTGTTTTCTGTCACTGTTCCCACATCTAATCCAGATCACTGTGACCTTAGACAAGTCTTTTAATCTCTGTTTCTATTTCATGTTCACACATTAATGGACCTGAATGAAATTGCAGTGAAACAGAAAATAGTTTGCTATTATTCTGAAATATTCCTGCATTAAAAACATTTAACATAATGATGCCATAAAAGAACTGATGTAGGACTGCTGCAAAGCTGGAACACAGATTTTTGTGATCACATTACCTATAGTAGATGATACCTTGAGGGTGCTTCCTGTTTATGAGGTGATAACCATTTCCTAAGCCATATAACTTTCAGGTTTATTATGCAAGGACACAAATATTCCAGCATTAACAGCAAGAGCTTTTAAGGCATTACATAAAAAACTGGTTCTTCAATTCATAATCAATCATACCCTTCTTGATTCCATCAACACTGCAACAGACACTGTGTCCCTATTGTTCAGAGAAGTTAAGCAACACGGACAGAAACAGACAGATTTTATTTTGCATTTGATCTAAGAGATCCATGGAGCAAGATGAATAATGCTGCAGCATGTACAGCATACAAGGTTTGCTGGCAGAAGAAAACCTGTGAATAAAGCCATATATTATTGAATACAAACACACTCTAATTCTGAAATAAAAGGATCGTATCCTTTAATGGTGTGAGAGATATTTGAAGAAAACCAACTTTTATGCAGCCTAAGTAGGTAGTACTGATTACAAATTTCCACTTCAAATTTGAGTATAATTTATGGTATGATGAATCAAAGTGACATTTATTGTTAAAAAAAAATAAAAAATCAGTATTTTGGAGACTGTGATGATTTTTGTCTGGAGAAAAAGATGTCCTCCAGAGAGCAACTCCGATTTATCTTTGCAACATGAATACACTAAAGCATTCAGCTCTTTCTTGTGGCCAATTCTTTTTCTGCTGTGACCAGAAAGTAAGGAAAATCTTCAGTATGAGAGGAGAAGGGAAAGAATTACAAACAAAGGTGTTATAAGGGAATTCCCTTGTTTAGTTTTAAAAAGACAGTTTGCACATTTTCGGTCAAAAAAACCCACAAAAGATTAAAATTGAGATAACTTCAGAAGTTCCATGATGAAATCAGAATGTTGTAATCAGTCTTTGTCTTTATGTATTTAGCTGCCTTCTAGGAAATATGTATATAATACATATAGTTTCAGTGTGCTTGTTTATTCTTTTTTAAAAAGTGTATTACTGTTCAGTTTCAGGTGGGAACACCAAAACCAATTTGCTGGACAGTGGCAATATTGAGTACATGCTTACTGGACTTCAGACAAAGTACCTGGAAACATCAGAGAATATTTGTTGTGGCTCCTGGTAGGAAATTCTGAAGGCTGAAGACTCACAAGGTGACATCATCCCATGTCCTCTGCTGTCTTTCTGCCCACAGAAAGGTCCAAACAGGAGGCTCTTTAATGCCTTATTTGTGAAATGATGGGATGTCAAATGCCATTCTTATTTCGGAAGGTCTGTTGCAGCTCTACCTTAGACAAGCACAATATAAGATACAGAGCTCAGCTGCAGCCTGTCAGTTCATTTTAGTACATAATGTCAAGAGCTTATACTGTGTTTTTCATATCTAGTATTATGTATAATTATTCAGTCTTTCATGTGCCTACAATACAGAAAAAAGAGTATTTCTCTTTCCTTCACCGTAGTACTGTAGAATCATAGAATGGTTTGAGTTGAAGGGGACCTTAAAGATCATTTAGTTCTAAATCCTTGCTGTGGGCTCAAGCAGGTTCCACTACACCAGGTTGCTCAGAGCCCAACCAAATTAGCTTTGAACAGTTCCAGGGATGGGACACCCACAACTGGTCTGGACAATATGTATGCATTGTAGCATTTTAAGTTGTATCAGTCCAAAAAAAAATTTTTTTCTTTCCTTCTTTCTTTGAGAACATAGTAGCTAATGTTTAATCTTCCCACCTTTTTAGGCTGAAGGACATGTAAATTTAGTGCAGATATTTGTTGCCATGATAGCCTTCTTCTCAGCATGCAGTAATGTGAAACTAAACACTCATTTGGTTATAAATCCACCCAGAGGATTTGCAAAAGTAATTCCCCCCATCAAATGTATGGAAAGTTCAGAATGGCTTAAATTGAAACCTGAATTATTCTCTGTTAACATTAGTATTCCCCTAAGAAATGCATCTGCCAGGTTACCCTGTGTGCGTGGGGAATGAGACCTGAGGATCAGCACCAAGTCTCACTCAGCTGCTGTAGATGCTCTGTTTTTTTGCTTCCAAAGCAGACTGTCAAGACACCTCAGCATCAGACACAGGAGCTGAATCTAAGGCAGATAGGTAAATTTCTATTCCAGTTGTCAATGTCAATAGAGAAAAAGAGAAGAAAAGAAAAAAAAGAGAAGGAAAGAAGACATAAAAATATTCACCTAATAGAACAAAACCATAGGATGGTTTGGATTGGAAGGGACATTAAAGATCATCTAGTTCCACCCCCCTGTCATAAGCAGGGATGACACCCTCTAGACCAAGTAGCTCGGAGTCCCATCCAAGCTTGCCTGGAACCTTTTCAAGGATATGCCATTACAACATGAACTTGTCCTTATAAAATATGAACTTATCCCTCTGACCATCTGTTTTATCTTTAAGCTTTTTTGGCAAGCTTGAAAGAAAGAATAGTATTCCAAATTTCCTATATAGAACTTTGATACTGGATATACTAAAATAATTTAAAATAAGAAGGAAGGAGTTTAAATCCTGAAGGTTTCTGATGCAAGACATCTGAGTCCTGTCTCAGCCAGCTCTGAGTACCCTTACACTAAAAGGAACAAGGGGAAAATATTCTTTAGTTCTAGCACTCAATCTCAGAATTTAGTTGCAGAGAAATCTAGAGATATTCATGCTGTGCCTAGCAAGACACAGGTGCCTGTTCTTGTGAGCTGAATTAATGAAGAAGACAGAGAAAAAGAAGAAATCTTCATAGAGAGGTAAATAATCCTTGTGCTGACATTCTAAGTTATAATCGAACCTGGACAAGAGGATAAAGTAAAATAGAGTTTACAAATACAGAGAAATAAGGTGGAATTATCTTATGTAATGAGTTGATGACTAATGCAGAAAGTTTTAAGGTGTGATTCATCTAATCATTGTATTTGCATGTTTACAACAGGTGAGAAAAATTCTCTTAAAGAGCCCAGTTTTCTCTGGAGATGATATATACAACCTAATGGGATTACCACAGATGCAATAATCTTCAGGAAACAGAAAGGAGACTGCCATTGGTATCTGCACTGCAAAATGATTTACAGGTTTGGTTTACAGGTATTTGGGAAATTTTTATTCTTCACTTTCCAAAAATCTTAACAGTTTTCTTAAGAACAATTTTATTTGTAGATTCATGGAAAGAACTCAAACATTTAACTCAAACTCATTTAACTCAAACTCAAGCAATTACTTCACAAATCTAAAGTAGATTCATTTGAAATAAGAAAATACCTGTCTAAGTTATGAGAGGACATAGAGTACATGACCCAGTACCATAGAAAAATAAAGACAAAAATATACTTCCTAGCTACAATTGTAGAGGACTCTAAAGACACATTAAGAAAATATGAAAGAGTGTACAGTTAGTTTCAGAAAAGCCATAACTGGAGAAATACAAAAGTATACAAAAGAATTAGTCGCTTACAGAAACTGCATATAGCTTTTTTTTTTCCCCTTATTTTTCTTTTTCTTTTTTTTTTTCTTTAGTAGCAAAAAATAACACCCTAGGTCATATTCTGGTGAATAGTAGCATCAGATAATAATCATAACCCCTAATACTTTTTGACTATCCTGGACGTAGCATGGACCATTCCTATTTTCCTGCCCCTTTCCTTCCTCACACACTAGGAATCCCATTGAGAACTGCTGGATACATCAAGTATGTATTCACCCAATCTATTCATCCAGGCAGCGGTAGGAACGTGACTATAAATCAAAGCATCTTCTGGAAAGTCAGAACACACTTTGGCAAAAGAAATAAAGGAAGTTCTAATGCTGCAAAAGGAAGCAGATATGTACATTGCTGTGACACCAGAGAAATCAACTGCCTATGGATGCTGCTACACACAGTGGTCAAAGAGGCTCAGTGGCTGGATTAACCTTGACCCAGATTAGTCTGGGTTAACATCAACTGCAGCAGGGTCTAAGCCTTCATATTCTCTTTGAAACACCACTGCTGCTCTTGGGGTGCTACAAATGAGCATTGGTGTGAAGTATATCTGAGGAAACACCAGCTGAAGGTCCCCTGATAGCTGTCAGAGGGCTCATGACCCCTCCTGACTTGCACACAGGCAGCAAGACTGTGATTAGCTGCTCATTTTCCCCAGAATGCCTCTCCGGCTCAGCAGGCTGAGACCCTTTCTCACAGCTGGTGACTACAAAACTGAGTGTAGAATTGGGATTTGTCTGCCAGCTCTCTCCCTCACCTCGATACAAATCAGAGTCACAGCAAGCACAAAGTCACAGATCTGAATCTGTATCTTGTGGTGTTTCAGTTGAGATTTTTCTGCCCAAGGGCCAGCTGTCCCCCATCAGGGAGAGTATATTGGAATAGTGCCTTTATTGAAAGCATCAGCACTGTCCCTGATAAGCTTGAAGAATGTTAGAAAGGTGGTCTTGTAGGGCACTGAAGATGTATTTATTGGTAGTTCAGTGCCTGTATACTAATTCCTCATACTTGGTGTGCAGATCTACAAGGTGAAGAGGTGACAGACGTGTTCCCTACATTTGGGGAAGGGATTCAGAGGCTTTAGGGTGTCTAAAAGTAATCAAATGAACTACACAGAGGAAATGCCTCTTTCTTTCCACTTTGTTCATGGAGCCAAAGGTGACTACATTGCAGAGGTCTAAAATACTACTGCATATCCAACATCAGCAGTTTTTGAAAGCAGGGCTCTAGATTTTTCTTTTTCCTAAATGAATTGAAAATATAAACCTGGCACTACTATTTACGTTACTTTATTTTCTTTCTAGTGGGCTTCATTTTCTGAAATGCAAATTCAAATGGATTTATGTCATTAGCTCTTTAGAGTAAATATATTTGTGGGAAGTAATTATTCATTGTTAATACAACACATACATGATCACTCTTTTGTTTAAATTAGATTTTAAATTATTTGCTAACAGAGCGATTGCACAATATTTCTGGCTAATGGCCTTAAACAACATAGGTTTCTGCTTCAAGGGACAAAAAAAAAAAAAAAATCACAGGCAGTAAAGTCAAGACACCAGAGAAGATGGATATCTTCCTCCAAAACAGGGCAAAGGGAAAATGTATAAGCACTAGTTAATGCAATACTGATTAATATTAGGACTTATTTTGCATTTGTGCTGAAACCATGTGTGTTGGATTAGTGTAGCAAGGTTTTGGTAGGAGAGGGCCTAAAAAGGATGGTTGGTGTGAGATGCTGCCAAAAACTTTCCCTGTGTTTAGTGCAGCCAGTGCCAGATGGCCCCAAGACAGACTCTCTGCTGTCCAGGGCTGGGTTCAGCAGTGACTTCTGTAGTGCCCCAGGGATAAAATAATTCAGGTCAAATATTAGAAGCATCTAATAGAAAGAACCAGGGACAGGTCACTCAGGACAAATAGTCTGATCAAGTGTCCATGGATGGGTTTAGGAAAATATGGTAAGGGATTATCAGGGCAGCAAGCGAGGCTTTGTAGAAATTTCAGGAACATAGGGAAAAGGAATGAAATATGTGCCCACTGCTGAATATGGCATGTGGCCTGGTGGCTCCCATTGCTGAGGGCCAATGTCATTACAAGGGCACTCTGGACTGTCTTTGTAGAGGCAGCAATCAGAATTTCCTGAGGATGGAAGAAAGGAAATGTATCTGGGAAGCAGCTTCAAAACAAATAATTTCTGATGTTGAATCCGAATCCATTCCACAATACCAGGCACTTATTAATTTGCAAAATGCTGAGTAGGCACTTCAAAATTTTTGAGTATATTTTTTTGACATGACTCAGTATATTTTTTGAGATATTCTTAAACACCCCCGAAGCTTTGCTTAGAAAGAGAACAAACGACCCAGAGAAGTTCCCACACTGATTGTCATCAAGCTGCTTTCCCAACACGGTTCAAAGACAGAAAAAAAGGAGAACCTATCATGTGGCATACACTAAACACACTATACTTCTTTGTACCTGGAAGCTACAAAAATGATTGTAGTCACCAGGTATTTTCACTGTTCAGAAGCTGCAAGAGGCTGGAACAGCTTTTTTTTATTAAGAAAACTAGTCATCTTTATAAGATTGCTCCCATAAATAAAGTAAATAAATTTGTGGATTTTCACAGCTTTTGACAGGGAATAAGAAAATCATGAATATTTGCCTTAAAAAGTTGTATTTTTGTATTTATATTAGGATATTTGTCATCCCACCCTTTCTTTTCCCCTAGGAACCAAATTTTTTTCAGTTAATCACAAAGTATATTGCCAGAAACAGTGTGAAAGGCTGATTTTTTCCTTATATGTGTTCAAACTCACTTGAAAAAAAGCCATTTCTAGAGATTTTTTCCTCTTATTTTTGGGTTTGTCCTACATATTATGGTGCATGACACTAAAGCAGAATGCTTCTTTTAAATTTAAATTACAATTCAGAATGTATTTTAGCAACTAACAACCTAATCTAGACCTGATCACTGCAATCTAATGGAATGAATTATTATTAAGCATGTCTGGTTTTCTTCTAACTGAAATAGGCATTGCAAAATAAAGAACGAAAATTTACCTGGTACAAGGCTTATTTATTATGTAAGTGACATTAGCATGTATTTTTCTTCTCTCACCTTCTGCCTTTGATTTAAAAGGAAACAGAGGTGAATGAATGTGGCCAAGAAAATGCAGGGTGTATCAGCTTATATTACATGTGTGTACTTAGTGAGTTGCCCAGAGAATAACCCTGCTTATTTATACAAGAATACTTACAGAATAAGAAACCATCATGACCAAGAATGGGAGACAGCATCTTCCAAAGGCCAACAAGAAATAATACCAGCATATTTTTTTTTTTCTACATAAAGTCATCTCTGAATTTTCTCTTATGAAACACCTGTCAGAGCCCATTCTCTGGCATGCAGTTCACTTGGCATTATTTTTTGAATACAAGGTTATTCTACTATCACTAACTATATCATCTTCTGTACTGAAAATATGTTCTTTTCACACAATTGAACCTCCTTGTTACCAAAGCTTACTGTATAGTCTTACATAACAAAAGGTTTTTTCAGTTAATGGCAGTCAGGCCTGCTCCTCTGATTGAAGAACCCTTAATTTCTATTTACTTAGAGTGTCAGATATTTTCAGCTGGACATTTAGAAATACAAGCCATCCTTAGCTCAATAATCATGTTAGGATCACAAAACAGTGGTTTGAAAGTGCATCAAAAGAATGATATATTCTCTGTTCAGCTGATTGGGTTGCGTAAGACAGGTCACTCTAGGCAATAAAGTTATGGGATGAAAACATGTTGCAACACTAAAGAAATCCTGTCTTCCACCAAGCTGGCAATTTTAGCTCACATCCTAAATTCTCAAGAGTAGAAAAATCAATTTCAAGATGTTGATTCTGTATATCTGCCATTGTAATCATCTACTGATCAATCTTTTCTTTCCCTTGCAACTTTCCTGGACTTTCATTTCCAAGATCAAGTATTTTTTTGAGGCTATTTAACTCGCAGTTCTATTTATCTTATTTGGAAAGCATTTTCTTTCCCAGTTTCTGTGAGGTGAAGTTTGTTTCAGAATGTATTGTCTCAGTAGAAGTGTTTCTTGTTGGTTATTTGGTAGATTGCTCTGTGATGACACTGAGAGCAATGGGGATGAGTATGAATGACAGTTTATGCACCAGAATAAAATACCATGGAGTATAATCCAGGTTATTGGACAAAGCAATCTAGAAATTCTGCAATTAGTAGCAATAAAGAACACTTGAACAGACTAGATAGAGTCCAAACAACATTTTTTCCAGCAGAGCTCACCATTTGCACTAATAGATTACACCAGAGCCTTTGAGTCTTGTGTGGGTGTTGGCTGGGATAGAGTTAATTTTCTTTATCTGGTATGGGGCTGTGCTTTGGATTTGTGTTGAAAACAGTGTTGATAACACAGGCATGTTGATGTGAGCAGTGTCAAGGCCCTTGCTGCTCCTCACCCCGTCCCTCCAACGAGGGGGCTGCGGGTGCAAAAGTAGTTGGGAAAGGGCACAGCTGGGACAGCTGACCCTGGCTGACCCGAGGAATATTGCAGACCATATGGCATCATGCAAAGCATACAGAGTCAGGGTAAGAAGTAGGAAGGAGGGGGAGACACTCAGAGTGATGGTGTTTGTCTTTCCAGATCACTGCTACATGTGATGGAAACCTGGTTTTGTGGGGAAGGCTGAATACCTGCATGCTGGTGGAAACTGGGGAAAGAATCCCTTGTTTCGCTTTGGTTGTGCATGTCTTTATCTCAACCCATGAATTTTTTTGCTTTTACTTTGCTGATTCTCTCCTCTCTCCCCATTGCAGGAAGTAAGTGAGAAACTCTGTGGGACAGGGTTGCCATCTGGGCTTAAATTGCAACAATCTCCATTAAAATTTCTTGTAATTTTAAATTTAACCTGTATTTTTATATTTCAAACATTTCTTCTTATTTCAGTACAAATAAGTACAAATTCCTTTGTCACTTACATCAGCAGCAGTCATGTCTATATTAATAGCAGTTGGGGATTAAAGTTTTGAAATGTGTCTGAGGTAAAATAAAAGAAAAAAGAAGCAATTTTTTTAAAACTGAAAACCATTATAAAATGTTATTAAGAAAACTATGAATCAGAATAGGTATCTTTAATTTAATCACAGTCATTAAAAGGTAATCAGGTAAAAAGTCCAACCTGATTTTTAACTGGGCAGCTGCAGGTCTTTTTTGGAAAAATCTAGATCGTACTTTTAATTCATAACAATAGACCTGGCTGTGTGGTTAAGATTTCAAATTGCCTTTTCTCTTCTGATGCTAATGGAAGCCTTGAGGAATAAAAAGATAAAAAGAAAACGTAAAATATGGCATTTTGGTGTTTTTCAATTGTAGAACTGACCTAAGTGCTGGGAAAGACCTTTATGGTTTTTCAGCCTGGTTGCTTGAAGAACACAGATTACAGCATTTCATGCACTAAATGGAGACTAATGATTCTACAGTGTTTACTGTTGTTATCTGCTTTTCTTCATCACTCTTTTCATGTCTTCTCTAATTTTCTCTTTCCTGCTTTCTGCTACCCCCATGACTTCTCATTCCATTTACTTTTTTCAGTACTTTAGACAGACATTACACTAAACAAAAATGATCAGCATTTCAGTAATAAATGATAACAACTGAATGAAAGTGCCAAACAGAATTAGCACACAAAGGAAAGTGCAGGGTCAAGGAGAAGCATAGACAGTGGGGCCACAGCTCCTGGCTGCAGGTAGACTCAGGATGACAGCACTGAAGTGACTACATTAATTTTCCTTAAATTCATCAGGATTTGACTGTTTTCAATTTATTGACTTTTAAAAGTTATTTACTTTATTTTAGTATGATGAAAGCTGTATATGTTATTTGGGCCACGGGAAAAGCCCATTTATATTTAATGCTTGACTTTTCTGCTTTGCAGTGTTGAATTAGAACAAGTGGATCTCATGACCAGCTCACTTAAATCTCTGTGACAGTATCAATTAAGTTATGCACATCAAAATTTGCCAAGAATCAAATTTATTTTTCCTAAGACATCATAGCTTCATCCAGTGATATCAATATCCCCAAACACTAATACATTCCCAGCAAATAACTTTCTGCTGGAGACACAATAAATTTTTGACCAAATATGCTTATGTGAAACAAGCTAGACTGTTTTTTCTTTCTCCTGTTGATTTTTTGGCAATTATATGTCCTATTACATTTAAAGTTATCTTGCTAATGACAAGAGAGTGTTGATCTCATCCTCTTGTTTGTTCAGAGTAGCAGAAATACACTTGTGTGTCTGGGTCTTATAAAAGAAGTGTAATATTCTTCTAAAAAAGGAAATAGGTTGGTACATAGATAGGCAAATAAATCAGTGAAAATTTTGACTAAAAATTTTTTAAAAATATCCCAAACCCCAAACCCAAAAACAATAAAAAAGAACTTCCCCCCCCACCCCAAACCAACAGAGCTATATTTTCCCTCATTGTCACTTCCCAAACTACTGACAAAAATCACCTGTTTATATCAGTTCTGCCTTTCTCAGCCACAATAAAGGGTTAAAGCAAGATAGGGGCAATCAGATGCTTAAAAAACTTCAAATTAAAATCACAGCTTGGAAATGGTTTTGTTTTGTGATCTCTGTCTGGTGTTAATATCCAAGATGTCTTGTTCTCCTTTCAAAGACTGTCATAGAAAAAAAAATAGTGAATGGCAACACACTAACCCACAAATCCCATGCAGACTACAAGTGCAGTGAGAAGTCTGCAATCTTCTGATACCAAAGCAAAGAACATAATTGTGAGAAATGACTGTAATGAGGGTGTGAACACAGAACACTATGTACAAAAGATACAGGCATAAATGGCTAAATAACAGGATTCGTGCAAACAACCTGGAAATGGCTCCCTGTGTATCTGAGATGATCCCATGTGAGGAGAATAAAAGCCTCTGAGACAGGAAAGAAATAGCAAAGACAAATAAGAACAAAATGAGATTTTTTTTCCTTTTAATTGGATAAGTGTGTCATAGGAAATACAGATACATTCTCCAGGGGTAGGGGGAAAAAAAAAGGAAAGGCTAAAGAAAATGGCAGAAGAAATACAATGGTTACAAATCTTTATGATCCTTAAAACAGCCACCATCACCTGCAATATTTGCCTGTCCTGTCCTTAGCACTAGAATACTATTTAAACTTAAGTAATTTTATTGCTTGCTTTCAGAACAGAGGGCACTGTGGAAATATTTTCAATGGTATATATAGCTGTCCAGAACCTAGAAATACTGATGTGGGGAAAAAATTAAATAAGAAACCCCCAATTTTTCTGTAAGAGACAGGTTTCCTGTTGGTATCTTCGTTCTCATTCTATTTAATGCTGTCTGGAGCTTTCAAGTGTTAATGAATCTATTAGTAAGTTTTGTTTAGTGCTTTTTGTGTTGCTTTGTGTGATTGTGTCTGAATAACTCAGATATTCAGAAACAAATTCAAAAGCCAATTTGTCTACATGTCTTCTCTCTTCACTTTCACAGTGTGCCAAAGGATACTTTTTATTTATTTTCAACGTTTTCTTGAAAGCATCCTGAACTGGGAATTGACTGGAAATGGAAATCATAGAAAACTGATGAAAACTGACATATGGTGAAAATGGTACTTAAAATCTGCAAAATCACTAGGGTGGCAGTGAACCCAAAAAGTTTTCACTAGTGATGTCAGCAGAAAACCATAAAGTTTCTGTAATAGCAACAGAGACATAAATCATACACTTGCTCTAGTTAGACAACATTAGGCCTACAAATGTGGCAAGGATTTGCTGGAGGACTTTGGATGTAGCCTGACCCTGAAAAATCACCTATAGTCTGAACACCAGTTGTCTTCCAGGTGCTTATCCGTGCAGCAGATTTACTCTGAAACACCTCTGGATTTACAGGTCTGGGTCAACATAACCTCAGTGTCATATGTAAATATGTTCATTACCTTCAAAATCAATCAAACCAAACTACTTTTAGGTTTCTGACTCATTTCAGCCTGTTTGGAAAATGACTGTGAAAAATTAAACAGTTTAAGTGTTCAATTGTTAGATGCTTCCCTGTCATGATTACCTTCCTCCTAAAGAGTTCCCACACAGTTCAGGAACTAGAATAGGCCAGGCTCCATTCCCAGGAGGTACTCTGCAAGCAGTTTTGGAATACAAAGACACACTTAATATGCTCGTATAGATGAAATTTATTTGATCCTGGTCAAATCCCTTGTTCCTTCCATTTTACTTCTTGCAAAATGGAATAACAGGATTCTTTCAACTCTCCAAAATATACAGGTGCATCTCCAAGCAGCTGGCTGATACATAGCTGAAGGTTGAAATGGGAAAATAAGTGTGATTTGTATCAGTTAAGCATATGGGTTTTCAAATTAACTGCTTGAAAATGCACATTTGAATGCAGGGAAGAGCTAAGCACTTCTGAAGTTTGCATTCTATTTCATGTTTGCCAGTCTTCTAACATCAACAAAGACACAGTGGCACCAACATTTCTCTCTGTATCAGCTACTTCCACTAACAGAGCTGTGAATCAAGAACTGGGAAAGTCTGAGGATGTTTTATGAGGCACTGGGGAATTCCAAACTCAGCTATGAATGATGGAGAACTATTCACACTTGGCATGCTGCTGGCTTCCTTGAGGTCTGGGTATCATATTTTCCTAATGACATTAAAAAGGACGGGTTGTTTATGAAATAAGCTTGTCCCACATGGCAGGTTGTCAACCATCAGGGCTAAAGATAAACAAACTGAACTGAATCTAGACAAAAGAATCCCCCCAAAATGTGTTTCCTTAAGGTCTGTTGCTACCCAACACTCTCCTTGTATATGCAATAGGAAAACCCAGAAAAAGGAGCAAATCCAGAAACACTTCTCGGCATCCCCAACACATGCAATGCAACATGTCATAGAGGTACAAGCTTGAATACTTCTGGATATCTCTAGCTGTCAGTAATTGTCAATAATAAAAATACCTATTTAATAAATATGCAAGTTCCCTTGCATACTCCAGCTTAGCCATTGCCCATCTAGATATAAACTTTTAGAAGCATGGCTGATGGTCACTCTGTTGCTCAGTCCTGATTCCAGGACTCTCCTGACCATTTCTGATATTACCTTGATGGCTAGTGGCTAATAAAAGCACACTATCACCTCTTAAACCCACTGAGCAAGAGGCAGTGTGTGATGGTGCTGGCAGGCTTTTTCAAATTTATACTGTACTCGTTACACACACATCTGGGTTATTACAAGCTCCCTGTTCCCATCAACAACAGTAATTGCAAGATATTTCTGTAAAGTCCATTGAATTGGTACATTTCAATAATGCCCCCGAAAGAAGGCTACTCCAACTACTGTATATATTTCTGTGGTTTATGAATCAACTTTATGATTTTAATTTTGGAACTGTTATTAAAGAGACAGATTGCATTTAATAACGATTTTAGTATTGCCTGATGCTCTAACAAGCAAGCCGTAAAGCAAACCAAAATTAAAACAGGAATCCACTGCTAGGAGGCAAACACATACAGAAGGTAGTGGATTGTTGCTTTAACCTTCATAAAATATCAGCAGACAGTATTTTTGTTGCTGTGGTACTTATTCCCATGGTTGCAAAATCAAGCTATATGTACTGGGAGTCCTTTTTCCAATTAAAAACAAAACCCCTTTCTGTGCCTCTGTCCTATGCTTAGGTTTATCATGGAGACTAGCTGCATGAATTTTGTACACTCAAGTCCATTCATGCCCAAAGCGTCTGTTATTTTTACATGTAGTTTTTGCTCAGTCTTCAGCAGAAATACCAAATTTATAATAACAGAATCAATTTCTGAGTTGTTGGTGCCATACATAGGGATTGTTTGTCAATCACAGAGGTTCTGAATTAGCACCTCTGAATTGGCCCTAACTCTGAATTAAATGATACAGTGGAAAAAAGTTTTTCAGGTAACATTCTACTGTAAATATTACTTAATTCCTCCATCTTTATGCAAGCACTTCTTTCCTAGTACATTAGAAAGAAACCAATGATAATATTCATCTTTACACGGCAAAACATTTTATATTCCTCCAAGGTCTTGGCTTACCTGCAATATATTATGTGTAGAATCCATGGGCCTCTTGTATCAAAAATTCAAGATAAAGATCTCATGGAAACAGACTCCCTCAAGATTACTGCTATGCTGCCGTCAGGCCAAGAGTTAGAATTAGGAGTTCCAGTTCACATGATCTTGTGTTTGGTTTCACACCAGAGCCAAACTGAGCAATGATAGAGTTTTGGGAAAAAGTCGGCTTTTAACCTCCCAAGCATGAGAGGGGAGTTGGGAGCTGGGGAGTTGGGTAGTTAAAATTGCTGAGGAGCTAACATAGGTAAGGACTAAATTCCAAAATCAACTTAATGTCTTGTTTAGAGTGTGAAAATATTTCACAGTATGGATAAGGGTCATTCTGTTTGCACTGGTTACTGTACAGAGGATGGTCTTGAGATTATTTCAATAGTTAAACCCTTCAGAAACAGCCTTTTACATGGTATTGTCCCATTAAAGCCTCACTCATTCACACATGGAAGTTGTAAAAAGGTCAGTTTGTAATTAAAAGGTAAAGAAGAAATGATTCTTGCTAAGAGCTGTATAATGCAGAGTCTAAAAGGTGAGCTAAGAAATATAGCTCCCTTTTGTTCCCTAATCCCTATAGAACCCTAAACATCACTGCTCTCTGATCAGCTCTGTTAATCACCTGATGCACTACAGAAAGCCTCAAGATTAACTTCCTTTTCAGTGCTATACAGATCTATAAGAAATTAGAACCTTCTAGATAGGGCACTGCTGGATCACCATGGCTGGAGGGTCACTGCTATGTAGGTGAGGAAACTTGATCTTCGCACTATTTCAATCAGATCAGTTCTTCAATCCTCAAAAGGATTTAGGGTGAAAGGAAAACTTGTACGTGAGTTATACAGCTAAAATTGATCAGAGGACACGTCAGTGTAGTCAGGGAAAAGAATGGCAGAAAGGTGCAGCTGAAGTTAATCAGATTCTTCTTTCCTCATTTGTGACCTTGATCCCCTATTCTTTTTAGGAGAGAGATGGTTCTTCATAACTGCTGCCTCAATGGAGGCAGCAACGTTAGGAATGCTTCAAGCAAGAAAGGATTTCTATAGAGCAAGACACTGATCTCCACTGCCTTTATACATGCATATATATTACTTTTAATTTCTCACTTTCTGTTTGCCTATAATAAAATTTCAATTAGAGAAAAAGGGAGAAAGCTTCTGTTTGCATTCATAATTAATTAGTGACAATGAGAAGAGGATGCAAGATAGTTTAATAGGGGTTTTAGCAAAATATTGTTTTCACTCAGTTTGCCTAAGAATGGCAATGATTCTTTAAGTAAATATGAATTATTATGCATGAATCATTTGTGTAAAAAATCCTTTGTGAGTCAGGATTAAAATATGTAAATAATCTACATGTCTCTCTTCAAAGGAGAGTCACTTGCATTCAGAGAAACCCTTTATTTACTCGGAAATTGAGATGATACAATATAGCACAATAATAGGAACTTGCAGTGCTGCAGTTGCTTAAAATTGAAAGGCAGAAAAAATAGAAGTGCTTTTGAATTCTTGGGTTGCTTTGGCTTTTCCTGATAACAGTGCATTTTTCCTTTGTGTGGGAAAACTAGGGTGGCTCTGATGTCCGGCTTGGCACCCCTCTGTTCAGGGGCTTGTGCCACTCTCAGGGCAAAGGTAATTATAAAAAGGAAGAGATGGATCCACTGAAATTAATGGAAGTCCTTTAAATTGACATCTGTGGGTGCTGGATCAAATCCTATTTTAAATGAGTGGCTGAGCCATTGCCAAGAAAATCCTGGAATCAATGGGTTGTGGTACAAAGCCAGCTTTGGCAGTGTCTTGAAGAGGTGTATCTTCTGGGGTCAGCAGGTCAGATCTCCACATGCCAAATTCAGCAGCTGGCAGAATGCACTTGGTTGAGCGAACATAGAAATGTCCAGCAGAACAGCACAGAGAAAATCAGATTTGTTGGAGATCCTTAAAAGCAAAGGTTTGTATTTTTCATTTATGTTTTCCAGTACAGCTGATGAGACCCTTACCAAACAAAGTCCATATTGAAGGAAAGGAAGGACTGCAATATATAATTATTGCTGACTGCAGCAAAACATCTCCAAATTGTGCAATAAAGATACATTACATGGAAACTGATGGGAAATTTTCAGTCAAGCGACTCCAGCAGTCACTGGATTGTGCATTCTACTTCCCTGTCTGCCTGCATGGCAAAGTTCATTTCCAAAAGGAGCTGGTCTGGAAGGACATGATACAATGGGTCTCTGTCGGATAGACATTATTTACCCAGGCTGTACTTCCAGAACCAACAAATGCTTCCAGCTCCAGCACTGTAAATATGACAGTAACATGGGTCTTACTCAACCATGGGCAGTCAATAAATGCTGCAGGGAATAGCTCTCCCTTCTCAACTGCTTTCTGGGCTGGATAGGATACTGTGCGTTAATCAGCTCAAACCACCACCAAGAGCTTCAGTAAATACTTCAGAAAAAAAATGAAAAAAATTATGTTCTTCAGTCAGTAAACCACAGTAATAACTTGGACCATGACTGCAAACAGAATCCTTTAAATTACAGACAAGTCTCACTACAGCATTGTAAAGGAAGATGGATGCACACATATTCAATGCTAAATTAAATCAGCAGACTAAAAGAGAGTTCCCTAGTGATTGCAGTAGAGTACCACTAAAATATTGGGTTGGGTGGTTTGTTTGTTTTTGGAGATTCACCATTATAAATATCCTTCTTCCTTTTAATTTTCCAGCAGATTTAAACCAGAATTTGTTGCAGACATTGTATAAATGAAATGGAAACATGAAAGATGTACTTTAGGATTTGAAATGGTAAAAATACTACAGTTTTTAGATGGACAGCTTCAGTGATGTTGATTTGACAAAGGTGACATACAACACTTGGGAGTTTCAAAGGACCTTGAAAAAAAGAGCCAAACATTTCCAGAAATCTGGATCTTTAAGCCTTAAAATTCTATCATCTCTGCATAGCACTCAAAATGTAAAAAATAGATGCCCTGTCGGTCGTGTAAAACTTTGCAGCTCCAGGGTTGCATCTTTTACACTGCTGGAGGAAACAAAGTATAAGAGTCAAATAGAAGTTATAAAAGAAGTCAAAACACCCTGCAGAAAAATCCCAAACTACAAATCACTAAGCTGCAGACTATAAACAATGACAAATACATGTACCTTGAAGTCAAGCAGGAAAAACACAACAGTCATGACACCTGCTAAGAGAATCACTGGAGACAAACCTGAGATGACAATACAAGTTGTGTTGCCCTTTTCCCAGTTACAGCTAGAAGATTTGCAGAACTCTTTGGAGCAAATAGTTGATAAGACCTCTCCCCTGTCCTCACATTCCTTTCCCATGCAAGATTTATTGGCACAGTATTGAAACAGAACTTTACAAAGAGATCATTGTGGTCTGTATCTCCCTGGCTTCAAGAAATGCTCCTCTCATGTAGGAAAACTTGCTCTTCACTGAAAGCAAGAAGGTTCTATCATAGTAATGGAAATATTATATTTGTCTTCTTATTCAGGTGTCTCCTCCTATTAAAAGCACTTATTCCAAACACATTTTAACATTAAACAGAACTAAGTATCTCAAACTCAGGTTCATGGCTATAACAGTGAACTCAAGGCTACAGTGACCTCTGTGAAAAAGAAATCATGTAATGGAAGAAATGTGCTGAAAACAAGACACTTCTTTTTCATCAGGGCACTGGAGATGCAGTAAGGAAATTCTGATCTAAAAATGTCTGCTGCCCTAATGTTTGAAGGGAAGACAAAAGGAACTCTCTTAATATATTAACAAACTGAAATCCAATTCATGATACTGCCTTTAGCAGGGCAATCCCAGGGTGTTTCCATCGTGTACCAAGGACCCGCTCGTCATAAAGGAGATTTGGGGACATAACTACTAAGTGTTATCAACAACTTGAAAGGGCATATGGACAGTCACTTTTAAAAAGCAGGATAGTTATCAGTGATCTAAAGCCTTTCAGCTGTATTATCCACATCAAGTGAAAATTATCCCTCCTTCCTCCTTGTTCCACATCTTCAGGTTAGAGCCTGAAGGGAGATAATGTAGCCCTGTGACTATTGGGCAGAGAAGACAATGGGTGGAAATAATAGGGCACATAGACTAGATGATTCTAGGATAACTACACTACAAAAAACTGGTGTGGACTATGCAGTTAAAAGTAAGCAATATAAGCCTTTTTAATTTTTTTAAATTATTTTTAATTTTTATTTTCTTAATGGAACTGAAAATGGAGAATAGTTTCAGGAACATGAGAGCTGCCATGAAACATTATTCTTATTGTACTGACTGCTTCTGTGGAGACCTCTTCTCTGGGGCACCTTGTCTGTGCACTTGTGCTGACACCTGGTGGTAAAAAACGAATTCAGAAGAAACTGAATCAAGATGGCAGACAATTTGTTTTCTCTGGGCTTGTAAGGGTAACCAGTTCCCAGGTTAACACATCCATGCTGAAAATTATGCTGATCAAATGCATTCTGACATCTGAGTCCCTGAATCTTGTGTTGAGTTCCTTAAAAAGCCATTTGGCAAAACAAACAAATGTGTTTTTTAGCTGAATCCTGAGAATGGTGGTTATAGTTCTCATTTTCTGTCTTAACAAATTACAAATGATTGCATTTGAAGTGCAATAACTTGCAATGATACTGATCAACAGACTCGGTGTTACATTTTTCTGCTGCTGCTATGCTTAGAAGCATGGAACCACAGAGAAGCTTGGGTCGAAAGAGATCTTAGAGACCATCTAGTTCCAACCTTCCTGCCACGGGAAGGAATGCCACCCACTAGATCAGATTGCTCAAAGCCTCTGTCTGACCTGGTCTTGAACATTTGCAGGGGTGGCGCATCCATGAGTTCTCTGGGCGTAGTAGGGTTTAGTAAGACATTTGTGGAACTATGTTGCTGGAATATTTTCATGGTTTTCCAGGGGCTGGGTCTTGGCTACAGATTGCACATTACATTCTCTGCTGGTTTTCCTCTCTTGTAATTAGATTTAAAGCCATCGCAGGATTTCAGGAATTATTGTTTTCTTCTCATGGGAAAAAAAGCAAAGTCATACCTAGGAGTTTGCTAAGGCTAGTTGAAGTTATATACTGACTCTGGAGCTGGAACAAACCCAGTCCTAAAAAACTTACAAATTTGCCAAAGCTTTCCAAAATCTCACATGTCCACCACTGTTTCCCATGAAGTTACTTCATCCTGAAACCTAATTCCATGTGTAAAGGAATAAATCCTGCAGCCCATGAGATGCTGTAGTTGGAAGTCATAAAGCAAAACTGACCACATTTCCTCCTTTCAAATATGAAAGATATGTCCCATTCAGTAACTTATGTCGCCATTACAGAAGCCTCTAACTCTTGTTAACGAATTAACTTCAACTTGTCCCCACAGTGGTTATTTAATTTAACATATTTTGTGCTAAGTATAAAAAGTGAGATCAATCTCTCCTATTTGGAAATTAAATCCAGCATAACTAACAATTTATTGGATTTTCATCTGCCCCATCAAAATTCAAGGAAAGGAATGAATTTGAACCACTCCCTAGCAACATTTGTTTCTGAGCTGAAATATATTCTAGAATGTATGTGTGGAAGTTCTGTGCAGAAAGGATTATTTTCTGAATGAAGATTGTGAGATGGTTTTTTACTTGGTGTCTGATGAGGGTAAGGCATTGTTGCTGAACATGTAAATAAAATTTAGCAAACTGTGTTCTGTCCCCAGTAACAGCAGAATCCATTTCAAGTAACCTTATTTTTTGCTGTATTGATCATCCAAGTTTATAAAGAATTTGGTCTGTCAGGTATTCTAATGATTTGAAACTGTATTTGCTTAAATCTACTTACTTACTATCTTTCCCAAGAAATCTATGCACCTAAAATGTTAAAGGAAACAAACACACCTCTCATTGTAAACGAATGAACAATCTCAAACTATCTTTTGACCAAGGAATCACAAAGCAGATTATATTTTCCAACTGAAACCCTTATCACAAAGACTCAGTGCAGCTATCTTCTTGTTTACTCTCTGTTTCCCCAGGGAAAATGAAGGATGATAAGCAGTGATGTGACCCAAATGACAAGAAAGCTCAGCTAACAGATTTACCTTGTTTTACTTCTCCCACCCTAACCATTTCCAGGCTACAAGAACATCAAGCAATAAAGAAATTTTTGTCCCAGATGAAATGCTGACACTAAATATAATAATTTTTTGCTTCATGTAATTTTTGGATTTAACTACTTCTTAACAAACACAAAGCAGAGAAAGTTCTGATTACAAAACATCTGATGACTAAGAATTTGTTCATGTTTGGAGTAGTACATGTAGGCAGATAGATGCAGTTTCTTTCATGAAAACAATAAAAGTGGAAAATCTGAATTTCACATATTGCAAGCCTCAATCACACGAGCCTTTCCTACAGCCCTGTTGATAATCTTCATCAGCCACAGTTTTAGCTATTTGCAACTCTGCAGAGCCAGTGATCTGAGTCACTGCTCCATCTGTACCATCCTAGTGGAAATGTCAGTGGCAGCTGCTGCTAGTTAAACAGGATTTAAAATAAAGGAGACAGAACAAGATATCAAAATATTCAACTGAGATTTCAGATGGCTCCTGCTCTCCTTGGAGTATTGTACTTTGGAATTATCCCAGAATAAAGTTTTACTTATGTCACCTGTAGGAAACACAAAGCTCCTGCCAATCCTTGTAGGATAAAAGGCTGACCCTTGGACATGTTTTGCCTACTTGCTGGTCTGTTTACAGTATTAGTGCTTCAGTCATTGTAAATCAAACATGAAACACAACTGGTGGGCATGATATGACCTATTCCAATACTTGCAAAGAGACTCCTAGAGTGAAGAGGTGGTTATTTTTTTGGACAGAAACACTGCGGAGTGGTAGCACTGCCTTGTGAGCTAACCCGAGGGAGAACGTAGCCTCTAGGTCTATAACCCTGAATAACACTGCAGAGATCCCCACAGCCTATCTCAGACCAGCAGTATCCACTAAAGAACCCATCCAAAATTCCTCTAACAATGTTGAGATATAGTGTGAGTTTTTCCTCTTGCTGAAAAAGAGAAGGATATTGCTGGTTTTTCAGATTTGAGTCAAGCTCATCTAACTAAAAATTTGACCTGAAATCCTTAAATATCTTCACTTAAACATATATTGAATGAGAAGAAGAGTAAGAAATTCTGAAAGTTATTTTTTTTTTATTTCCCAGAATGAAATATTTTTACTTTGTAGGATGTTTGATTTGCAGTATGATATCAGCACCCTTCATTGGAAAAGACATGATGGTTGTTATGCCTTTTCCTTTGAGTTCCATAGGAAAGAGCACTCCCCTTACCACTATCTCTGTAGTGTTTCTCTCTGTGGTGGAATCCAGGAACCCTACTCTTGCAGACATATCATACATCAGGGCGCAAAACCCACTCTCTTCTTTCTGATCCACTAAATATTAAACTAGCCTAGCTCTGTATTCCCAGATTGCTCTAAAACTATATTTGTTCAGTGATGCATAAGTGAAGAAAGCTGCTTATGAGGAAAAGTTTAAGGAACTTCCCACAGCTGCCAGAAAGAAAAACATAAAATGTGATTAAAAAATGTCACTCTCGTACATTTTACTGTCAGCCCCATTCTGAACATGCATACTCAGTGTTGCATTAAAGTCTGAGGGCAGAGTTACATACTGCAATTCAGTTATTTTAATTTGCTTTCTCATTGCTGAGAGCAATGTTGGATCACCGGGATCTTTCACTTCACACATATGCCTAAAGAGATTGGAATTTCTTTCAAGTCCAGAAGGTTTTTGTAGATCAACACAGATGGCATAGTTGTGTTGTTTTGGCTCTTTGACTAAGGTAAGGACACCTGGATGAGGTATTCCCTAAACAATCAGTGTGAATTAGCACAAGACTGGGAGTCAAGTGCCTGAAGAGGTTATTTAAAATCTTAGCAATGTTTTTGCATCTGGAAAAATGTCTTCCTAGTTACAAAGATGCTTCTTTCAAAAGTCTTAAGCATTTTTCTAGAAAGTACTTTGGATTCTGTTTCAATTTTAATGGTTTCTCTTTCACCTTTCCAGAGCCTAAAGGCTCTGAACCTTTCCTTTGGGCTCTAACCCACACTCTCTAAACCTGTACTGCTTTAGAACTATGAATATAATTCTTTTAGGAAAAACGATTTTCAGAAAGTAATAATAATGAGACACTTGTAGAAATTATTTCTTCAATTATAGATGAGTTCCTTGTGTTTCAGAGTGATAAGATGTACTTTCTTTGATATTTTCTTGGTTGTTTTTGTATTTTTATCTACTGAAAGTGCTGCAAGCCAGAGCTCTTCAGAAAGGGAGCTGAATATGTCAGGTTATTTATACTATGATGGAGGTAACAAGGATCTATTCTCTACTAAATATAAGTACATTATTCCCCTCACTAATAAAAATTACACAAACACATCCAGGAGCAGAACATGGGCTTCAAACATTAATATGACCTTATATAAAGAGACTTTATGTGTAAAGAATCCCTAAAGAGTTACACAATCCTCATACCATTAATTCAATAGCCATTACTGATAGACCAGGCAGAAAATATTAAATTACTCCTGCTAGGATTTGACAAAATTGTCAGAGATTTGAGCATCCTGCTCTAGGGGGAGGTTTCCCTCCTCATGGGGTATTGGGAAATGATCTTGAAGGTCTCTTCCAGCCCAATTCTCTCTGCAATTCTATGATTCTATGACTTAGGCATGAGGTATGACATGATTAGCAACATGAAGAAGACTATAGGGAACAGAAGTTCCTGTGAGCTTCACAGGGCAACTCAGATATCATTCTTAGGAGTTTAGGGACTTACTCTTCTGAAATGTTAGATAAGCAAAACTTCCTCAAAGGAAATCTTATTTGTGGGACCAACCACAACTGCTCAAACTGGATTTTCAACTCAAAACCAGACCAGAGACAGAGGTTGTGGATGTGAAGACAAAGAAATTCTTATCCGATTTAGCTGATCTTACAGGGTGAAGGCAGTGCTTGATACAGCCTAACAGAAGTTCAGGGAGTGGATATTTTTAAAGCCAGTACAAAAAACTGCATTGCCTTGACTACGATCTGGAGATTTCTGCTTCAGCAAATAAAGACCACTCAGCTGTTAATTCAAAGCTAATTCAAACAGCCAGAGTCCTGACTGTTTACTGAAAGGGGGCTGAAGCATTTGGAGCAGGACTGAAATTTTTCTCACAGCTTTGCATCACTCATGACAGCCATGTTACATAAGCTTAGATGCATCTCAGAAAAGATCAGAAGCCATTTTTCTGTTTGTCTTTTGTTTTGGAAATGTCATTTTCCCACTGGAGCCTTATGTTTAAACATGGAAAAAATAAAATAAAACAAAAAATAATAAAATAAAATAAAATAAAATAAAATAAAATAAAATAAAATAAAATAAAATAAAATAAAATAAAATAAAACAAAATAAAATAAAATAAATCAGCTAGAAGAATATCCAATAGTTTTTTGATTCCACTAAGCTTTGTTTACAATTGTGAATGACTTTTCAAATAACATTTATGGTATTGTTGGCTGTTTTCTGAGCAAACTAAAATTTTGTTTTAATTGTATGTTTTTTGCAAATTAATAATTACAGTTGACATTTTTCAAATTTATGGCTATTTTCATGGTGACTTACTTATAAAATAGTCCTGTGGTTTATGTGACATTTTGTTATAGCCTTAAATGTTTAAGAGGGCTTTTGTGCCTTTTCAGGTACAAAAATGCTTGTGACAATTTTCCCAAATATATAATCAATTCAATAACAGATCACAGAGTTTTGTTATAGAACAGTATAGATTGAAGAGATCTGTGAGGATTATCTCTATACCAACCCAGTGCACAAAGGGCCAGCTAAACCAGGTTGCTCAGGGCTGGGTGCAGTAGGGTTTTAAATATCTCTAGGAGGGAAAGATTCATAACCTCTCCAGGACTTTTTTTAGTGTTTTGCCACTCTCACAATAAAAAATACTTTTTCTTATATTTGGTAGGAGTTTCCTGTGTTTGATTTTGCACTCACTGATTCTTGTCCTGGAACTGAACACCTGACACTGAGAAGAGCCTGGTTCTGTCTTTGCTACTCCCTCCATTAGGTGTTTATATACATCCTCTCAAGTTGCTTTTTCTCCAGGCTGAACAGTCCCAACCTTCTCAACATCTCCGTGTATGTCAGGTACTACAGTCAGTCCTTTAACATTCTTCAGGCCCTTGGCTGACCTTTCTCCAGATGTGTCTCACCAGAGCTGAGTGGAGAGGAAGGATCAGCCCCTTTGAACTGCCATCTACACTTCAATACAATGCTACCTGACACGGCCCACCACTTGACTGTTCATCACCTCCCTTCCTTGTTCCTAATTTAATCCATGCTCACCAGCATGGTAAGAGTGTTGGCAAAGGTGCTTAATTATGTGGCTCCCTCCTTAGTTTTCTGACACTCTAAGTGTAGTGCTGGATGTACAATTCAGACAATATTTTCTTAAAAGACAAAGCTGAGTGAATATAAAACATAAACTAATCTGAGGCACAAGAGGATGGTATGGTAATAGTTATGCATAACTAACAGAGGACCAGTAGGAGGGATTTTTAATGAATGTGTAAATTCAGGGAGTAATATCCTGCCTGAAGAATGGCAAACATAATGGGCTACATGAAAAGGGAAAATAAAGGTGATCTCTGCAATTAGAGGACTCTAAATTTGACTTAAATGCTTTGCAATGTATTATAACCATTCTTGAAAAAAAGAATAACTGAGGATAGAGAGACAAATGAAAGTTAATAAATGATACATGTGGTTTTCTCAAAGGTGCTACCCTCATCTAATACCTGTATTTTTTTAAGGACTGATATTTTAGAATAGGTGAAGCAGTGGATTTAGTACATGCAAATTAAAAACAACAAAAACAACAACAACAACCAAACAAACAAAAACCCAAAACAAACCCCAAAAAAACCCCCAAAAAAACAACTCCCCCCAAAAAACAAACAAAAAAACAAAACCAAAACCAAAACAAAAACAAAACAAAAAAATCCAAAAAAAACCCCAAAACAAAACAAAAACACCAAAAAAAACACTGTAAAACCACTCAAAAGACTAGATGCAGTTTTCCATAGGAAATTACTGCTCAAGGACAGGATGGTGAACATTCATATAATAATATTAGGCTCATAAAGAGCTGACTAATGAAGAGACTGCAATGGCTTATGTTAAAAAAGATGAATTGGACTGGAGAAGAGCTACTATTTGTATTCTCCTGTCATAGTCTGAGACTGGTTCCACTTAATTTAACAATGACCTAGAGTTAAGAAGCGGATAAGTGTTCATCCAAACTTTTGGCTGGAAAAACAGTAAGACACTACCAATATTAAGGAGGACTGAATCATCATTTAAAGAAAAATGTTGAATCCAGTTGAAAAGCCTAGATGCATGTTGACATTTAAGAATGCAGAGAGGAAAACAATGAACTTTTGTATAAACAGGGAAGACACTACTTGAAGGCAGAAATAAACTACCTGCAGGTGGATTTCCTGCCCTCTTCTTGTCCTGTACTGATCCCCACAGCCTGATGGTCATGGCTGCCCTCCTGCTGACTGTGTTGGGACAGGTCCTGACTGTGAGGCTTCATTCTGTCCAAAACCCCAGTCCCCACGCAAGCCACTGGTCTTCATGGCCAGTGAAGATATATTTGTAGTATACTTGTAGAATACTTGTAGTATTGTGTGTAATTCCAGACAATTATTATAATTACACTAACTTTATCAGTGGAATGTATATTTACACCTTTTTGCGAGTTTTGTTACTTCTTCAGCATGCAAAATTAAAACAAGCAATGTATATCCTTGGTTCCTTAGAGCTGATTTAAAAATTTGTGAAGACAAATTAAAGAGTGTTTTTTTGGTATAGATTCAGGTTTTAATTGTCTCCCCATTCCACCCCTTTCCTGTAATGAGAATGGCTAATTCTGAATTTGAAAATGAATCTTGGCTGATCAATATAGTAGAGTCCACCTCCCATGGTTCCAACAAAAAGAAGAGAGAAATATCACAAAATCCAAGAAGCATAAGAATCGGTCACATAAATTTTTCACTTTAATCTGAGACCCAATCTTCAATTGGGTCAGCCCCACCTACTACAGCACTGAAATGTGTCTACCTACCAGGGAATAGCACTTGTATGGATGATAATTTCAGGATCTTACTTGAAATTTATGAATTTGGATATGCAATCAGGCCAGTCTCTGAAGAACTGTGAGATTAAATTTTTAATTGCTATACAGGTAGACCATGTGACCATGTGAGACAAGTTGCCAATTTACACATCTGCAGCCATCAGAGGGAAATTTTGCACAATTTCCCATTTTTCAATTCTAGGCAAAAGTTCAGATATGGAAGACCCAAATCACCTTGAGATTCCAGCCATCTTTCATAAACATCTCAGCCAATGTTTTAATACTCAGGACATTTCAATAATCACAGAGATGTTTACCCTGCAGAATAATTTTGAGCTGTATCTTGTTTTTTCCTTAGTTCAAGCCTTATTCCTGCTGCCATTAGGGATCAGATTTTTTGTTACTAATGAAGCCTGTTTGTTAAAACCACAAGTAGAGATGGGCATCAGGGAAAATTATGCAAATATATTACACTTCGAATACTCATTCTCTGAAGCCTGCTTTGCATACGCCAAATTCTTTTTTTTGTTTTCTCTAAAGAATCACTGTATTTTAATCGAATTTCACTCCTTCATCCTCAGTTGGATTTGAACTATGAAACTAAATTGCAAGGCTTTGTTTCTTGCAATAAACCCCAAGCACATATCCAAGGCAAGGGGCACTCTCTGCTGTCAAAACATGGAATTTTGTAGTGGGATTGGGAAATGGCATGACATTCTTTATTCACCAACCAGATTTGACATTCAAATTATGACATACCTCCATGCTGCACTGGTTTAAGTATTGTGTTGCTCTGTGTGTCAATTTTTTTCTTCTTCTTCATTTACATCTCTCTCTCAAATTGAAGAAGATGAAGGGCTAGGGAGGGCCCAGAAATCAACTTATTGAAAAGATCTGCTTTGCAGACTTGTACATTACCTTCAGCTAAAAACACATAAGATTTAAATTGTGGCATCTAATTCCAGTGAAATGCAAAAACCAAATGAACAATATAATTTTTTTCTCATCAGAAGGGCAATAATGAGACCAAAAAGTATTACAAATATACTATGGCATCATTAAAATTTTAAATCTCCAGTCTTACAGTCTGCAAAATTGTGCTACTGGTGAGCATGGTATTTTACAAGTCCATTTAATTTGCTTTAGAATAAAAATCAATAATTCAGCATTTTATTCAAATTCTGTAGGAATACTTGACTCTTGATTACAGTTTCAATTACCTGCATTTCCTAAATGTTGAGTTGCACTTATTACTACCAAGTTCTTTGCTTTTCTATTCATTACATATAATTGTTACTTACACTTCTTCTCCTATTATGTTTTTTAGCCTGGATTTCTATAGAAATGAAAGCTTCTGTAATCACTCTGTGATTGTATGTTTGTGGAGGGGATATGTTTAATGCATTTCCAGAGAAAAAAAGCAGACTTAACCTATTGGCTATTCTGAAAGAAAATTGACATATACATAAATGTTCGAGAATCACTAAGTTCCTATCACTTTTATGAAATAGAAATCTTCATAGAGGCTTGGGGCTCATTAAGAGTAAAACATCTTTGTAAATTCATTTATTCCTAGATACCACAAAATCTCCTTTGATGAACACTTTTTCAAATTACCTGGGAGAATGGCTTCAATTAGAGATCACACAGTATTTGATACAATGTCATTGAAAAGGCAAGTTTCATCAGGTCAACTGATTTTAGCTGAGAAAAACTTCTTTTGGAGCGCACAAACTTGCAGGCTTCTTGTAGTGTATATTTAAAAGAAAAGCTTTCAATAAATCTTCCACATTTTAGAAAAGTCTTGTCTTGTTTAATTAGTTTCTATATCGTTCCATGGCAATATCATAGGAAAAATGTATTTATGACTGCAAAACCTTTTAAAAACAATGAATAAATATAAATGGGAAATTAAAGACCACATAAAAAGCTAACAGATTAATTGATAAGAAATGTCAAATCTATTTTCATATTATTATTCTTAGTAATGGAGGAAAATAAGACAAATGGTGAAAAATAGCATTTGAAGAGAAGTACATCTGAGGGGTTTTTAAAACCTGAACCAGAGACACAAAATAAGTTTTAAAATTACCATAATGAGTATTATTTGTTTTGCCACATATAATTATGATCCTATCACTGAACTCAGAAGGCAAACAAATACAGAAGAAAGAGACATAGAATGTATAATAAGAGAGATTGTAAACACAAAATATTATACTTTTTAAAAATCTCATTTGTAGATGATACTTGATGACATTCAGAAATGCAATTGCTTCCTTTCTTGAAAATTGCTAATGGTCTTTTCTCAGCAAGCTGTGCCTCAGGAAGAAACAGGAATTACAAATTGTTTTGCTCTCATGACTTCAGAAGAGTAAAATAGGCAGTAGACATATAGATTGACATCTGCATGCTGAATCAAGTGATTAAACCTTCTTCATGATATTACTTTTCTCACAGAGATTCAAATTCTGTGCCAGAAAGGAGACTATAGCCCCTAATGTTGCCTGGATTTATATTATTAGCTGAACAATGGGCTTCAAATATCATTCAGAAGCTTTCTTTAATTTTCTTGGGTTTTTTGCTTGATTTTTTTTTTTTTGTTTTAGTGGGTTTTTTTCTCTTTTTTAATTTTCATCGTTATTGCTTTGTTATTAGTCTATAAAGAGGCTTTTAACTTAAAAGCAAATGTCAATAGTTCTCTAGAGCATTAATCCGGTCTGCATAGATGCTCTGGAATGTTCCAAGTAGCTCATCCTATCAACATCTCATGATCTATGGAAATAAGATTCAGGGATATGGAAGTGATGTTTTAAAAACTGCATCTAAATATCTGTGCTCCCAGAATTGGTATACCCTAAAGAAAGTAGTCAGGCCCTTTGGAATTTCTAGCCACACCTGCACTAGGATACACAAAGGAAGAAATATGAAGAGGGAAAGAAAGAACAAAGACTGGGGGCAGTACTCCTTTGACATGAGTATCTTAACTGTTCATCCATGACACTGCACTCATTTTTTTTTCCCCTCTGGCTCAGTAAATATTCTCCAAAAAAGTAGGAGGACCACTGGCTCATTTATCCTGCATTTGCTTCCAAGTAAACAATATGAACCAGCCAAGCACTACAAAATATGTAACAATGTTTTCTCAGAATAGATGCCATTAGAACGAAATAATGAGCTTCAAAATCTCTTAAGTAAACCACCAGATTAGAAAACAATTGTTTTACTGCATGAGCATGGATTCTTCATTCCCCAAGAATTCACTTCATTCCCCAAGAACAGATATTGAGCAGAGGACAAGTGGATGTTGCTGGATGGAGGAGCAAAAAAAAATGCAACATAAGATCAGTGTGAGCTGATACTCCAGTCCTTTGTTGCAGCCTTTGCAATCAAGCAAATTTTGTGGGAACCCAGAGGCTATTTTAACTAGGGAAACATAAACATCACACCTTGGAGGGGCAGACAAAAGTGTCTTTAAACAATACTCTTCTTATCTCCTGTGCTATTCTTTTTTCCCAAGCTTGCAATAAACAAAACCAGTCCTGCTTACCTCTTACTTTTACTCATTAAAACCAGGTAAAATGTTTAATTTAAGGTAAGCGAGAGAGAGTCAAATGCACTATAGCCCAAACAATTAACCAGAAACCCAAGCAAAATGTGATTTAGTGCAAAACTAAACATTTTACAATTGCAGACCAAGTTTTGTACATTTGAAGATCCTGACTCCCTAATGCATTACGCACCACCACTGCTGTCAAACAGTAGGAGCACAGCTGAGAGTCATTCTCTAGGTGTTGTGCCAGCTCCATAAAACATGTCCTAACAACTCTGTCCCTAATGATTTCCAACACCATGTGCTACAAAGCGAAGACACTGTGAGCCAGCAGGTCAGCATTAATCATTTCCTCACAGAAAACACTATGAAGGGACACCACCAAAACCTATGAAGGGATATTAGTTTAATAGGTCACAAAAATAGCCAGTATAACCAGAGGAACCTACACAGCATTCAGTCAGGTATTTTAATGGAACTGTCAAACACATTGTCTGACTCTGGTGCCTGGCACCTGGATTTGGCATTTATGCACATGCTTAGGGACCATGAACAGCCATAAAATCAGACCTTACCGTTCATATGGGAGTAACACTCTGAATCAGTAGCTTCAGTGCAAAGAGATGCAGATTCAGATGTTATGAGCTTATACAATCTTTTTCTTTTACCTACAAGATACTTGGAAGAATAGAGCAGAACAATTTGTGTTTGATCATATCAGAGCCCTGAGGCCCTCTGGTGATTTAACTCCTCCCTTCTAAGCAATGGTGTTCAGCATTTGCTAAAATTGCAACATCACTGATGCCATACTTAATCGTCTTTTCTGTTTCTAAAAGGTCTCTTTATGAGCATTTCTGTGCTGTACAAGGACTCAGACTCACAAGCCCCATGCTGGTCTATTCCACTACCTGTTTATTACATGTGCTTAGAGAATGTAATGTTGACTCAAAAGTGCTGGAATGCCTTGAAAAGCACAATTATATTACTTCCTTGTTTCTGAGGACATAGCAGTAAGCTCTACAATTTTCCTAATTGCCCAAGACCTTTTTCATTTTTGTTCCCCTTTTTTTCCATCAAACAAATATGAATCTACTACAGAAAAAAGAAATGCTGGCTGGCTTTATGCTTGAGCTTTCATTTCTTTCTGGTAGAAAGCTAGCAGGAAAACATCATTCTTGTGAGAATAAGTGTACAAAAGCATGCATATATTCCTGTATTTTATTTTGTACAGAGAAGAAAATGAGGAACAAATATGTAATGGAATATAATGAACTACCCACCATTGCAGGGCTTGTCAGAACATTTTTTCTTTTTCATTTTAGATCATCTATAGATATATTTAAAATTTGAGAAGAGTACAGAGCTGTGAGAGCTCCAAAAAACTCTTAATATAAAAACCAGTCTTATACACTTGGGTGTGAGAGTGTAGGCCTAGAGGTGGATGGAGAAATAATTGATTACTTTATGATCTACTTATATTTTCCTCATAGTGTAAAGGATGCTTAATGGACATGATAGTCAATATCTGAGATCTCTGCACATGTATCTACATTTATGTGGATGCATGTAAAGGCAGCACATGTATATTTATTGTGGAATTGTGTGCTAATATAAGGATACATGTGATAGAAGGATACCCCCAACAGGAGTAGCCTGTTGGAGCAGGAAGAGGTAAATGTCATAGGACAGAAGAAGTTGTTACTTATAAATGGATGTTATCTTTCAGATACTTTAGGAAAAAAATCATAAACCCAACCCTGATAAGGAACCTAAGCAGTGTTTCTCCAAGTCGAGGCAAATTTTCAACTTTTTTTTTTTTTTTTCTGAGTGTGAAGAGTTCATGCACATGCATAACTTACTAATACCATTCCCCAGAGAGAGTGTCTGTGTTCTTCGGTCATCAGTATTTGCCCTCTACTTGATAGCAGTGATGGATTCCTAATGTCATGAGTCAAATGTTGGAGAAGGTTCTTTCAGATTGTAACAATGCAATCACATTCACAAAGCTGTCAGAAGCTGCATCAAGCTCTGTCAGAAACCTAAGCTGGCTGAAATAAATTATGTCCAAATCAAATTTTACAAGGACATGGAACTACATTCTCCTTGCACAAGTGATGCATTAGATACTACAAGGTAGAAGAGTTAAAAATGTTACACTTTAGTAAAAATATCTTAGCTTTAGAAAAGAGAGACCATCCCTGCTACAGAAGCTCTGTCCTAAATCAAAATGCTTCTGTCTCTTTCATATCAAGATGTGTGCACCACAGGGGTCTAATATGGAAGAAGAATTCCACATTTGCTATCAGTAAGAAGTAACATCTTAACTGTGTGCAGTTTTGGGCACCAGATTATAAGACATTAAACTACCTAGAGAGCATTCAAAGGAGAGCTAAGAACATAGTGAAGGCTCTGGAGGGAAAGATTTATGAGGCACAACTGAGGTCATTTAGTCAGTTCAGCCTAGAGAAGAGGAGACTGAGAAGAGACCTCCTTGCAGCCTATAATTTTCTTGTGAGGGGAAGAGGAGGGGGAGACTGATCTCTGTGGCAGTCAGGGACAGGAGCCCAGGGAATGGCTTGAAACTGTGTCAACAGGGGCTTAGGTTGGGTATTGGGAAAAGGTTCTTCACCCAGACAGTGGCTGGACCCTGAAAAGGTTCCCCAGGGAAGTGGTCACAGTGCCAGCCTGACAGAGTTCAAGAAACACTTGGACAATGCTCTCAGGAGCATTGTATGACTGAGAGTTGTCCTGTGCAGGGCCAGGAGTTGAACTCAATGATTCTTTTAGGTCTTTTCCACTTCAGAATATTCTATAATTCCATTATCTTTGTTAGCAGAATCTTGATGCCCAACCTATAGAATTACATGGACAGGATAGAATACCAAATAGGGTACACATCCTGTGACTGTTTCTTTCTCTTTGCTATGCCTTTATATTGTCTATATAGGGAGTTCTACCTCACATCTCCTATGAAAGTGTCATCCCAAACAACTCCTGCTCATATGTCCAAGCTCCCTGCAAATCAAAACCCTTCACCCAGTTTTTGATTCTGTTTTCTGCTCATCACTACGCAGTCCAAGGACTGAAGGGGTAAATGATGACATCTGCAGTTTTTCCACAAACAACAGCATTACAGCTTTCCATGTTCCTGTTGCTTAATCCTCATAACTGAATAACTACTTTAAATGAGAATCAGGTTTTTGACTAATGCAAACACCTTCTATCACTGATCACTTTTATGGGGTCCTGCTAATGTTGAGTAGAAAGCAAGAGATAATGGAATGATTTCACCGTGCTTGTCCTCTTCATTCACTTTCCATGATGTTTTTTTTTTCTCTATTACATAACCAGTATGCAAAAAATGTATAAAAACAGAAGGATGCAGAAAACACCACAAAGTTGTATGAAGATGCCAAACACAGAATATATACTATTTTTCCAATTATTGAAATTTTGCTTGGAGATCATCAAAAAGTTGGTTAAAGAAATAAACTTTTCTCAGGCACCGTCTCCATCAAAAGAAACAATTAATCTTCTTGCTCTCAAGGATAAATATCCATATTGATTAACACAATGTCTCTTTTTCCAATCAGCTCCTAGAAAAAGTTTTTAAAATTAAGATATTTAGTTTAGGTTCTGATCCTGTGCCTTACCATACCTAACTTCCTCTTTTGCAATGTAGAGGTATTAAGTGTGTTAAATTTTAAAAATAGGGGAAAAAAACCTCATCAAATCCAGGAAAAAGGTTCCCGAGTATGCATCTCATTAGTGTCTAAACATAAGTCAAATTTTCAAATTCAAAGTAAGCCGTGTTTAGCAAGAAAAAGGCCAAATTAAGTTCAACACTGAATCTAATAAAAAAGTTTTGTTTTTCTGGATTTCAGGCAGAGCAAAGAAAAAAATTTGACAGTTTCAGATGCATTTTTCTTTAAGTTTTAGCACTTTAAAGTTTTTATCATATAGATGACTAAGTAGTGGAAGGTTGCTTTGCAATCATTTCAGTTGCCAGTTTTTTCCCTCAAGAGGTTTTCTTTCTCTTTCTTTCCTTCTTTCAATTTTTCTTTTCTTTCTTTTTTTTCTTTTTTCTTTTATTTTTCCCCTGCCAGATTGTACAAATCAATGCGTATTCCAAACATGAAAAGCACTGTTTTCAAAACCAGTTAAGGTTGCCAAGGAAACTACAGTGTTGTCACTCTCACATAATTTACAAAACCTATGTACTTTATGGCAAGGAAATGAATAGTTAAAGGCATTATAAATCTTATACTGACAAAACAATGAACACATGCATTATTTTCTTTGGGAATATAGAAATGGAAAGACAAAACCTCTGATCCTAAGAATCCAAGAACATGCGGTTTTCCCTTGAAAGTTAACAGTAAATTCCTTTTAGCTATAAGCAATGAATAGATGCTTTTTCTAAGTTTCAGCCAGCCAGAAACATGTTCACAAGAACTTATAAACTCAATGTTTTAATAAAATGACCACCCAGCTAGAAATAGGTCATCTTTGCTTTTTGTACAGGAATGCTGTGAATATGCTTTGATTATGAAAATTAAGCCAAAGGCATCTCAAGCTGTGCAGCCAAACTGGGCTGCCCATGTTTGGATTAAATTAGAGCCCACACTCAAATAGATTGATAATTGTGCCTCATTTTGTTCCTACTCAAGTAGATGGCCAAAGAAAAATCTGGCTGACTTCAAAGAGGGAAATGTTATGTCCACACTTCCTACCAAAATGTGTGACAACAGGATTAATTCAAAATGCAACAGCATTTTCCATTGCTGTGGGGCAGTATTTAATGAGTTCAATTGTTTAAAACAATGTTATAAGAAGAGAATAAAATCCCATTTTGAAAATTACTGCAGTTATGGAAGGGCTAATTATTTCCATTGCAGTTCTGAAGAACATGCAGAACTCTTGAAGTCTTTGTCACAGTGTTTGTCATGTTTTCCAGATATTTGATGAGATAAATAAAAGAGTACTTATATGAACTTCTCCCTGACACTTATCCACATTTCATTCTTGTATTCCAATATTTCTTAAAATATATACATTCTTTTCAGCTTCAGCCTTTCCTATATGATATTTGTTTCCATCCAGTTGTAGCTCTTGACCTCTGCTGCTTATATTTTTCCTCCTTTACTCTCTTTCCACTGGATTAAGTCTTGGGGTTTAACTTCAGAGCCAAACAAACAAGCTTTTACCCCAAACTTAGCTCTCTTTCAGCTTTAAGCCCCTTCAAAACCTTACTAGAAAGTAGGTTCTGCCCATCTTTTGCCAGGCCAAACATCCTACTTGTTGAACTATTTGACATGACTGGGAATTTGTGCAATGGCAAGACCATGTGGCGCTTGTACACAGTGAACTGATGTGAGATGTGGTGACACCTGTTCTAACCTAAATATCAGCTGCACTTTAGTACTATGTCTCATTCCATCCTTAAGGTTCTACTTTGGATTAGTTTCACATCTGACTTTCTTAGGAATTCCTTGATTTCCTCCAAAGAGTACTAATATTTCTATCCAAGTAGAGGCAGGAACACCTGTTTATTATGTTGATGGAGCTGTACCAATATGCATCAGCAGGATGGGTGGGCAAACATACACAACAGCTTCTAGGGGCTTGCATTTCTTCTGCATTGAAGGTCAACAGCAGAGCCTGCCATGGAATCATAGAATTATAAAATGATTAATGTTATAAAGGACCTCTAATATCCTCAGGTCCATCACAGTGTTGTATCATAATTTATTGATGACTCTGCTGCTCTCTTCTTTTTCAGAATCCACTCTTGTATGTCCCGTGCTAGGAAGTTGCTAAGTGGTTGCAGCCTGCAGAGGAAGGACTTCCTGAAGTCAGAAGTGCTGAGGTCATTGGTCTTTGTAGTGACTTAATAAATAATGCTCTTCTTTGTGCTTAACCTCCACCCCAAATAGGCAAACATAAGTGAATTTATGCTTACTGTTTGTTCAGCTCTTCAACAGTTAGTGGAAGGAAATAGCACATCTCTGCAGGAAGATGCTTTAGCAGTGCTTTCCATCCTGTGCTAATATACATAACCCTTAGATTGCAAATAGTGAGATAAAATAACCTGTTGATGATGGACTTTTTTATAAGGCAACGAGGATTCCAGAACACAATAATTGATTTCTGGTGAGCTAATAGAATGAATACATAAACCAGGATAAGTAACAGCAAATGATGTTGAAAGAGGAGCTGGAAAAATAAGGCGATTAAAATGACTGGATGCAAAGCACTATGTAAGAATGAAACTAACTGTAAATACACCATTTTTCTGAATCTAAAATGTTAGAATCACAGAAAGATTTGAGTTGTAAGTCACCTTCAAAGGCCTTCTAGTCCAAGACCCTCTGCAATGGAGAGGGACAAATTTGACATATAGAGACATGTACTCTGGATTAGCTGTTGGTATTATTTCAAAAGCTTCTAATCAAACCCAGTTTCAAGCACCAATCCTGCATTTCCCACCAGAAGCCTGTATGCTCTGCCAGCCGTTTGTAAGATTGCTGCAGAAAGAGGGTAAGATTTTTGGTTATTATTTGTGGAATGGAAAATATTAAATTTCTTAATATTTTGTGAGTAACCTAAAATAAGTTATAATCCTGCCCTCCTGCAGAATTTGTATATGCAAAGGATGATTCTTGGAGAAGCTGCTTGATCTCATCTTAGCTTAAGCCTTTGACTGATGGAATAGGTTGTGTTATTTCTTCCCACTGAGTAACGGGTAAGTCTGGGTAGCTGCCTTAAAACAGATATCTAAAGATATATGGGAAGGCTCCTGTCATGAAAGAGTTTATTAGTAGTAGAACTTCAATCTATTTCACTTATTACTAGGGAAAGGGGAATATAATGGTCTCAGTGCCTATGAAAAATATTTAATTATCTCAAAGGGTAAAGGACAGCTGTTGAAAATTATTAAAGGAATGAAGAGAAAATGTGTGAACTTCTTAATATACATGATTTTAAATACAATATTATTACTGATAGCATGAGGTCTGTATTTTCATCCAAAATACACTTAAAATTTTTCAACAATTTAAGTTCCTTCATACCACTTTTTCTTATAAATTTAAATCTAAGGAAATTAAAATTCAATAAATTATATACATTTCTCAAGAGAAGATGAATAAGAAAGCAGGAGAAAATGTCATAGGGTGAGATAAATGCCGTGTGAGGCGACATCTTGTCGTAAAAATCAGCATTATGAATACAAACAAGTTTTGCAATGCCTGCTATATCTGTTGTAGCAACAGATGTGATTTTACTGAAGGAATTTAGGGTGATAAATCATTCAGATTCTCCCACTGTCTCTAGTGTTGTGGTGTTCACTCCCAGATCAAGTGGTGAAACAACATTTGCATGCTGCTGCAGCAGGAGATCCACCTGGAGTTTTGATCTTCTGTAAGTAACATAACACCCACCCCTAAATTAAAATCAGTATAGTGATAAGACAAGGGGTAATGGTTTTAAAGTGAAGGAAGATAGATTAAAATAAGAAATTAAGAAGAAATTCTTCCCTGTGAGGGTGATGAGGCACTGTCACAGGTTGCCCAGAGAAGCTGTGGCTGCCCCATCCCTGGAAGTGTTCAAGGCCAGGCTGGAAGGTGCTCTGAGCAACCTGGTCCAGTGGAAGGTGTCTCTATGTGGGGACATAGATGATCTTTAAGGTCCCTTTCAAACCAAATCATTCTATGATTCTGTGATTTTCCCTGATACAAAGCATGTTAAAGCTTGTGGAAGCTCACTGGTGATGTAAACATTTGCCTACTAAGCTTTCATGATCCTGTCAACCTCCATGAAGAATTAAAGAAATGCAGCTACTATGCACAATATTAGAGAATTTCATCCTATGTCAGCTTTAGCAAAATGCCAGATATTCTATCTATATTCAGACTCTTCAGTGCAACCCAGTTAAATACACATTTGACACAGTATCCATTAATCTTACAAAGCACATCTTGAGTTACTCAATCTTATGACATAATGGATTCCTTTCCTACACCTTGGATGAGCAATCAAACAGAGATTGACTTTCTTCATTTAGTCAAATAGATTTATCTAAGCTGTGTTTCAAATGACTAGATTAAGTAGGGCAATGTGGGCTTTTTATGTCTGAAGAAAAATCCATTTAATAGAACTGTTCCTTTGATTTTTGAAAGAGAATTACTATCAAAACACTGGACTCCTTCCTCTGTAGTTTTTTGTAGTTATAATGATCTAGAAAGTCTTATCTGCCTGTACAGCAATTGAGGGTATTAATATTCCCACAACACGTCTGCAAAAAAGTGTGTTCTTGGACAGAGGAGACAAAGAGAGTCCCCACATGAGGCCATTTATGTACTATGGTGTGTGCGGTGATGAGGACACTGAACAAATATCCTTTTGTTATTATGTCACGGAAATTATTTTCATGAAGGATTAATTCATTAAAAGCAACAAAAGGGCATTTTTTTTTTCTTACTCATAATTAATTATGGGAAGACAAGTGTTCTGTGCAATAGAGAAGTGTAATTATCTTGCAGCAGGGAATTTAACCACTCCATTGCACTGTGGAGGTGATGGAGACAGAAACTCCCCAGCTTGTGTATATTCTGGAACTCTCTGCTGAACTGAAGGAAAACCTTTCAACTCCTTGTCAAGGCCCTATCATGGTAATGGAAAACTCAATGACATTTCATCAGGAGAAAAGATCGTAAGGGTGAGAAAAAGAAAATTCTTTCAGATTTCATCAGAACTATTCTCAGAAGTGTAGGGAATTTTATATTTTTTAATTCAGTATGAGTCTAATATCTGTCATTTCAGTTTATAGGTGAATTTTGATTTGAAATATAATTGCTATATAGGAATCTATTACAAACTTATCCAAAACTTAGCAATATCTAATTTGAACACTAACCGTTATTACTTCTACTAATATTATAACTTTCCTTTGAATTCAGCATTTCAAGCAAACAATATCAAAATATTTTTTGTTTTCTTTTGTTTGTAATGTTCATAATGTTAAAACAGGAAAACTATCCTGTTTCTTAGCAAACATTGTACAGTGATCTTACAGCAGTAAAATAGAGTATTCAGCTGAAAGGTAGGTGCTTCCTGAGATCTGCTGGTGTACCTTTGGTTTCTGTGGAAAGTGGATTCCCACACCACATTCTCACCTTTGTGAGGATTTCTAGTCCGTCTTCTAGCTCAATGTCAGAGAAACACATTGCCTGGAATGTGGTAGACGTAAGAACACTGTTGAGTCATAAAATTGGGATTTTAGGACTGTGTAGCACATGAGAACATGGGAAGTGCCAAATATATTTGCAACACAGTCCTTATGATTTTATCCCATCTTTCTTAAGCTTTGAGCTCAAAAGAAGACTTTCTGTCTTCTGTAAGGAGGGTAGTTGGCAAATTCTCATAGCCACACAGGGCGAGAAAATACAGAAGAGAGTGGTAAATCCATTACCTTCTAAAAGAATGAGCTCCAAATCTGAGAGAATCCTGAATCAAGTGATCACAAATAATCACCTATTCTACACATAAAATGTACCTTTAACTGAATTAATGAAATAGAAGTGTTAGTGCCATGCCCCTAACCCCAAAAATGTTTAGTGGAGTTCCTGCTCTTCCTGACTGAGAAGACACCACATTTCTGTGACTTCTAGAATGTTGCATATATTCATGACAAAGACCAATTCTGCAACAGGGGCAGTAGTGTTGGTGCACCTTCATTCCAAAGAGAAAATCATCAGAAGTTCTGGGAAACTCATAAAACATTCAAAGGACTTGTTTCTAAAACTGCTGTGTTTTGTTTCTGACTTGTTGATCTACATTACTATCTTGATGTAGTGTCAGATTTTAAGAATCATTAAGTCAGATATTAAATCTTATTCACAGTCTCTAAGAAGCAAGTTACCTTTATAGCACCCTATTAAAAAAAAAAGTCCCCAAAAATATTCTCTTATAATATTTTACTCATAATTGGGAGAATTTTATTTACTAGTAGGATACAAAGCACAAAATGACAACTATTTCTCTTGAAATCTTGCAAATTTAAGTTGATAAAGGATAAATTGAATAGATTGTTTATATTTCCAATGAAGAAAATCTCCAGCGACCTTATCATGAGCCTAGGAAATTGGGAAATCATAATTTCTTCAAGTATGCATCTACATCGCCATCAAGCTTTCTTCTAAAATCTTTTCAAGTACTGACAAGATCAAAAACTAGGTGATTAATAAAATCTGTTAGGATTATATACTTCCTGAAAACCTAGCATTCTGAAATAATGGAAAAAACAGCTATCATAGTCAGGAAGGCTTAATAATATCTGTAAAACTTGAAATGTACTAAATCTAAAGGCAGTTGTGAAACTCATCTAAAAAGTGCCTCCAATATAATGCTGTGATGTGACAACCCAAAACTATTTCTCAGTGTCAAATAACATGAACTCCATATTTTGAGTTCCTATTTTGTGGGTAATTAAATAGCACCAGCACATCAGTAGTAGAGTTATTTACATCCAGTGATGTTCTGACCCACATAATCAAATGAAATTGTAATGTTAGCAACTGAAAAGCAACAGTAAAGCTGAAGATCAAACTGAAAATTATTAATTTAAACTGAAAACTTGTCTTGGATATTAGCAATACAGTGTGCATATTTTTTTTCAGAAGCAGCATCTTAATTAACTGTGATAAGCAATAAATAAATGGTTTGCATAACAGCAAAGGCACAGTTAATATTATTTTAATTAATGACACTTGTGATTTGGAAGAAAAAGACATGTTGAAATTGACTGACCATGAAGGTGTCCTTACAGCTGCAGTGGCTGGTCAAAGTAGGCAGATTTGTCTTGTTCACATATTTCCTTTCTGTACTCCACAACCCTTTTCTTATTTACATTTAGAAGCTAATTCAGATGATTTGGGTCAAAAAAATAAAACAACCCTGCAGAGTAATGCTGAACTAACGATAAAGCTTTTGAAAACAAATACACTAGTTATACAAGCTGCTTTTGTTTTGCAAATCAGCAATATGAAGGGATTTCACTACTCCAGCAGTATCACATTCTTTTGTCAAGACCCATTCAATTGCTTCACAAGGCCCTGTAAAAAAAAAATAACCCAAAGATGCTGCTTGAGAATAGCTTTCACAAAGTTGACTCCAATAAAATATATTTTTTCTTTGAAGGGTGTACAGCAGTCTTTAATATTTATTGTTTAGCACTACCCTGTTCTAAGGTAAACTTCAAAAGTAAAATACCACCAGAATCAGATGCTAAACAAATGGTGTCATTTCTAGTAGGCTTCCAACAACACTGGAATAGGAGAAAAAGATAAAAAAGTAAAATTGGAAGTCACTTTCAACTTTCTAAGAAATCAAAAGATACCATATTTTTATGTCTACAAACAATGCTAAAAAAAGCTTCAGATTTTGAGAAAGATATATTGGCCTTGAAAGTTTCTCTCTTCCACCACTGATTACACAGCTTACAAAACCTCAGTTCTTGCAGATACTCAACACTCACTGGACAAGTTTACAATAGCACAATCTGATTTCAAACTGAGATCCAGCTTTGAAAGAGTCATAGACTCCAAATCATAAAATACAAATCATAGATTGGGTTGAGTTGGAAGAGATTAAGACTCTTCTAGTTCCAACCCCTCAACATGGGCAGGGACACCTTTCAATAGATAAAGTTCCTCAGAACTGTATCAACCTGGTCTTGAACATCTTCAGGTATTCAAGAGGAAATGGTCTGACTGGCTTTGGAAGTAGGTTGATCAGCTGATTTCTAGATGATCTTTCTAGTTTAAGTTTTGATTCTATTTTCCTTTCTTTGGGACTTGCATCAGTATCCAAGGATAGGTAGACTGAACCTGAGACCATGAGTGGAACACACAGACCAGAAACCTAAACCTGAAGTAAAAGTAAGAATGTAATTTTTAGTTCTGCATGGGTAATACTTTATTACTGTCACATAGCTGTAGTTAGGGGTAAAAGTCTTTCAATCATGCCATAAAGTGCTCTTAGCATCACAATAGGATATATGGTCAGAAATATCATGTACTACTTTTCCTTTACAATGGTAATGAGAATTCTTTTTCAAGGAGCACTGTTGTCCATATAAATTATTCAACAGCAGAATCGGCTGTATATAGATTTTCTAAAAGGAATATTTCATTAATATGACAAATTACATCTTTAGCCATTAAATGCTTAGTTACCTCCATGAATTTAGTTGGGAAAGACACGGAATTTTGGATTTCACACTGTGGCAATTTATTCAGTAGAACTAGTTAAAAAACATTGGATCCAAGCATCTGTGGGTTCCAGCATGTACATTTCAAGGATTAATTATTTTAAAGTTTATTAATTTTATACTCACATAATAAATACAGATTAATACCTGTTGGTTTCACTTAATTTCCTTTCTTTTTTTTTTTTAATCTAAATGGACTTACTCTGATGCTTAAATCAGAACCATAGAATCAAAGAATGTTTTGGGAGGGACCTTAGAGACCATCTAGTTCGAACCCCCCTGCCATGGGTGGGGACCTCTTCCTGTGTGCTCAGAGCCACATCCAACCTGGCCTTGAATACTTCCAGGGATGGGGCATCCACAACTACTCTTGGCAACCTGTGCCAGGGCCTCACCACCCTACAGTAAAGAATTTCTTACCAGTATCCAAACGCACACTCTTTCAGTCTAAAGCTATTCCCAGGTCAGGGAATGACCTAGGTAGGGATCATTGATTGTACTTATCAGTTTGATACTATCTTGACATGAACTTTTTAGTGATCTGCTTGTAATACCAGCTGTGGTTGCAAAAGTGACATTCTTGGAATCTTGTTGACATTAATTACCCAGCAATCAAATATTCTCTTTTTTTCCCCCCTGATTAGTATATTTTAAACTGCATGTAGTTTAAGTATCCACAAACCAACACAGCTGTGGAAATTTACCACGTATGTATACTCAGGTTCTCCAAATGAGAAGGAAAGCATTAACTTTTTTCGGGGATTTTGTTTTTTTTTGAGAGTTAAGCCAAATAATTTGGGGGAGAATGGCTTAGAGTATACATCAACACATAGGTCAATTTCAGTGGCTTAAGTAAAAAAATGGTAGCTGTATACACTTTATTAAGCTTGCATGTGGCCCTGTGCTCATCACCTCAATTTATATCAGTGCAGCAGTATACTGACAGTTTCCTAAACTTTAATCAACCAATGCTTTCTACGCATTTGCAGTTGTTAGATGAAACATGGAACACTAATAGAAAGAGATTTTACTACTACTACTACTATTAAATTAAGTTTCATTTAAAGGCATTTTAAGAATGTTACATATATTTTGGTTTGAGGAGAACTCAAGGCTCAAGTGTTTTTATCATGCTACTTTTGTGAAAAGGTTTTGCAGTCTTTTTGAAAAGGTTTGCTGCTCCTAATTTACTGCAACCTTGTTCACTTGTATCTGACATGCTGCTGATTTAAATATTTTAACCATGAGGTGCAGGTCAAGGTGTACTGTTAATTATAAATATTCTACTGTTGTTTCTTCCTTTGTAAAAGCTCTGTAATAGAAAAAAGATGAAAGGCAGCACAGCTGGCAGTGAACTAGCATGAAAACACTGCTTTCCTTCTTCAAAGGTCCTGTTTACAAAATGTAAGGTCATTTTGGTTGGAATTGAAAATACAAGCACAATGAGGTAGCTCCAAGGAATCACTCTGAAGGCAAACTAAACTTCAATTAAATGCCCTTTTTTCCTCCTTTTTCTTTTTCTTGGAATGAGAGCAATTGGAAAACTTATGGAACAAAACTAAACTTCACATCCTCTTTCAAGGTGTTTTATGTAGATACATACACAATGAATTGCAGTTATTGGTTAGGAACAAAATAGTGACAGGTTTTTACCATGACTTTCACTTCACATACCTGCTTCAAACCCAATGGCACAATAGTTTGAAGGCCTTCAGAACTGTTTGCTTCTATAGGGTGATCTCTGAAAGTATATCAGTGTTCTGATTATACAGGCAGCTTAAATTACCTGTTCAAGATAAGCACTCACCAAATAATCAACCTATTTTTGTTTTGATTTGCCATAGCAGCAGATTAAGCTGCTAATATAGATGAAGACAGATGTCAATCACTGCAGCATCTTAGCAATCTGCTAATGACTAAGCTTATGCACTTTAATAATCCTGCTTATTTTAATGGTAAGGGGTAGAAAAGCTGAAAGAAAAACTGATTAGAGCAATGAATTGCTTATTTTAAAAGATGTGATTTTAGCATAAATCTATTTTTTTAAACCAGCTTGTGCTTGATTGCATGTAATTTCTTTACCGGTGTGGTATTAGTAGTAATTTTACTTGGAAGAAAAAACAATAAAAACACACAGAAGAAGTAACAAAATAAAACAGACAAAAAAGCAACCAAAAAGGAACTTTTAAAAATGTATTAAAACTCAGCTTTTTAAGAAAGTACAGTTATGTTTCTTTACTTTTCAAGGATTGCAGACTAAAGAGATGTAATGGGGTAGAGTCAAGATTCCCACGTTTGACAATCGGCATAAGAGTTTTAGTAGCAAAAGGGAATAGAAGCCCCTAGCGGAGCAATTATTTTGGGTGCCACTTAGGTAGCTAGGCTTCTTACATATGTGATGGGCACATCAGACTGGGCAAGGCAGTTTATCAAAGTAGCAATTTTAAATTTTTTTTCTCTAAATTTTGTTGGTGGTGTTTTGATTGCAGATCAAATATAGCAGTCAGGATGTTGGAAGCAGTGATGTCATTAATTCCATGCTTTCATAACAGAGTTACAATGACAGTAAGCCATTAGTCATCTCCTTCTGTACATATTTGGGTTTGACTGATTTGCTGCTGCATGCTGTTCAAACGTGCAATTTGGATGAGTCACCATCCCTGGAGGTATTTAAAAGATGTCCAGATGGGGCATGGAGGAACACAGTGCAGTGGTGGACTGGCAGCACATGGTTGATGGCTGGACTCAAGGACCTCAAAGGTGTTTTCTCACCTAAAAGACTCCGTGATTATACAGACTTTCCCTGCAGTACCACAAAGCTCAGGTGTTTATATATGACCACATTACACACGAGTATTTAGACATGGCTGCATTGGTGTTATGCAGGGGTGTGCAGACAGTTAGTGGGAAATATCACCTGACAGAGGGAGGTTTGAACCTTCCTCTGTTGGGGGCTGAGCATGGGGTATCTGTATCTGCTCTTAGTCCAGAGAGCCAGCTGCCCTTGTGAGGATGTGTGCTGAACTGAACTAGCCATGTTGGCTAGCCTGGAGGTCATTCATCTACTCTGCAAAGGGCAGGAAGCCTTTAAAATCTCTGATCTAATGATTTATGCTGTGAAATGATCTCCAAATGAAACTTGTGAATTATCCTAAGCAGATGGACTCCTACTCGCAGCTAAGTGACATAATAATTTCATAATGTGGTCTCCTGCTTAAACAGAAATTCAGAGGAGGCCCACTGACATAGTGTCTTGATTCATAGGTCTGGCTTCCAACTCCAGCCTCCTTTTAGGAACTAGAATCACTCTTTATAAGTAATCTATATGAGGTATCTATTTCTCTGTATAGGTAGTCTTATATATTTATATGGCTTCAACTAATTGTAAACAGAAAGAGAAAGGCAATAAACTAAACTTGAATTAATTACTTATGTAGTTCTAAACATGAACTTTTCCAAGCTCAGGGGATCTGAAGTACTAGGAAAGTGTCTAAAATGGCTCTAAAAATGTGAATGTTATGACTCACCTCCCTGAGGTTATAGAGGAGTATACAACAAAGTAGGGAATTGCACACAAAGGAGCCATGTAATACCCAGATGTGTTCTTAATTCTGTTTTCCCCCCTGATCTCCAGACTTTTGCAATCAAGAAAGGTAAAACCGCAGCCTCTCACTTAACTCTACTGGAGTGCATTAAACCCGGTGGTTTGCTTTCTGTCCTTCCTGAAGCAGACAGAGTAACAAACTTGCTGCCTTGTATGAACTGTTAGTTAAGGAGAGTCTGGGGTTTTATATGTCCCAGTTTTCCTCTCTCTAAGCTCATGACCCCCTCTACTGTCTTACTCCCTATTCCACAGTCTCGTCATGCAACAATAGGGTAAATTTTGATTTTTACACAAGTTATAAACACTTTCTGAGGTACCCCAAAATCATTAGCACATGTATTATGAAATATATTCTTTGAAGCAAAATTTGGCCAGCTACACAATCAGATATACGTGTATCCGATTATCTATATCCAGTCTACACATAAATCAGTATAGGTATGTGTGGGTGCAGTCTTTCCCCAGGGAAATCCAAAACACAATATATGTACAAGATTTACCAAAACTCAAAAAATATTTAAGAAATAGGACAAAACAGAGGTTTTTTTGCTCTGTCCTGGCCCAATACAGAAGTGAAAATATCTTCCTTTCTTGTTTTCTGGGATAAAGGAGCTACATATTTGCTGTTTTCCTCACAGAAAATGAGCCAATTGCTTGTCAGGTGACTGTAAATAGCAGATTGTGGCAGAGAAATTTTGGATGAAAGAAGACATGAATTTGTCTAGAAATGCCTTTTAGACAGAAAGACAGGGTTGCAGGAAAGTCAAAATAACAACAGCGTATTATCAGAAGGTGGGAAGAGCCACGTTTGAACGGAAAGACCTGACAAACAGAAGATTAGACTGGCAACACATTTCCCAAGATAATAGAATCATCAGACTTGGAAAGGCAATTTCAAGGCATCAGGGTGTTTTTTTTTGTTGCTCTTATTTTTCACCTGAGGTGAAGATTAGTAGCTAGGAGGAGGTTGGGAGCAATGATGCCATTAACTCTAGGTTTCTTTAAGGCAGAAATAGAAACCAATTAGTCCTCTCATTCTGTACAACTTACCCCATAGTACCACAGATGCCCAGATGTTCATATATCAAGTTCCTTGTGAATATTTAGAGAAGTTTATTGGTACTGAATCTCCCAGACATTGCCTGCAGCCCCTCTGCCACCAGGTCACTCCACAGCTTGAGTCTGTCTATCTGCTCACTGTCCTCCCAGATTGCTGTCACCTGCAGACTTACTGGCAATTGAATTGCCACAGGAGGAGCAACCCTGACAAAGAACAGCATGAAAGAAGGTTGTTCTAATGAGAAAAGTTGGTCTAGATGTCAGAGAGTACCTCCAGTTTACCTCAACCGCTCTTGTTTTTTGGTGGTTGTTTTTTTTTTTGGGTTTTTTTTTTTGTTGTTGTTGTTGTTGTTGTTGTTGTTGTTGTTGTTTTGGGGGTTTTTTTTGTGCTAAAAGCATTTCCTTTTGAACAGTGATAAACTCCCTGATGAAAAGGAGCTCTCAGTTACTGCCAACTGCACAGCCTTGTTCACACTTGTGCTGTGTTCTTGCCTCGGCATGAATCAAGGATGTTTTCAGCTATAAAAGAATGAAGCGAGGTGAGAAACAGAGTGCCCTCTGACTTTTTAGATTGTGTTGTACTGTTCTGTCTCTTAATTACTAGTTAAGTGGAAGCTGATTAATGCTATGAGATCTGAAACTTAATAGAGATGAAACAAATGTTCTTCATATAATGGAAAAACAGTGAAAGCTTAGAAATGCTCTAAGACTTCTCTTGGTACCAATAACTAACCCCAACCCCCATGTGATCATTAAGTGTCCCTAAGGATTTCAGCACTAATTTGTTTGACTTTTAGTTAAAATTAGGCAATCAATTTCTTCCCCTAGGTAGTTGCTTAAGGCCACTTTCATTGTACATTCAATTTGCTCAACTCCTCTGAAGAGAACTTTAGCATAATGCCATGAGTTAGATTTTAGGCATGTTAGATTTGGAAATTACAGTTCTGATTTTTCTTCTTCTTTACTCTGAATTTACTTACTGCAGGTGAACATATCAGTGTTTCATGTCTGTACGTGTTTATTTCTTCTTCAGAAAATGAAACATTTTTTGGGTTTAAAACAAGATTGTGCTCCTTGTATCATCTAGCTTTAGCTATACAGAAAATCAAATTAGGTGATGGCAAATTTTATGTTTACAAGCTATGAATGTTTGGAATATCTTCCTGAGAAACAACTCAGAAACTATTAATGAACATCTGCAAACTTAATTCCTTCAATTTAAAATGATACATTCAAAGCTAACTCAGATTCCTCATGCCTTTTTTAACACTCCTACCTGGAAAGCTGGAGTTCTTCAATTAACACCAAATATTTCAGCTTATTTGCATGTTTTCTCAGACACAGAACTCAGAAATAAGTAAGCACATTGAGTAGATAACTTTCATTCCTTGAATATGCAAACTCATATTAATTTCCAGGAATGGTTTCATTGAATACAGCTAAGATATTGACTGTGAAGAATTCAGGGTCAAACTCTAATGCTGTTTAGCTGACATTCATTTTTTCTTATTTCTAAGCTCACATTAATTCATTAACTAGTTAAAGAATTGCTTAATTTGAACACTTACATTTTAATATTAATCAATTCAGACATTTTTAAGAAATACAGTACTCAAAATGAGATTCAAACATGACACCAAAGCAATTTATTAAGTAATTAAAATTACTACTACATGTGACAAATTGCACATTTTAAGTAATTCAATTAAAATGTGATTACCTCCTCTGTCTAAAATTTTAAACTACTCTAGACAGTCTGCCATTAAGAAATAAATAAACAAATAAAACCCCAGAAGATGATAATAAATGTTTGAGTTCTTTTTTTCTTTTTGCTTTTTACTTTACAACCATGGGTTTCACTTTGAGACAGCAAGTTCTTCTGCTGATTAACAACATGCAAAGGAGGGAACGTTTTAAATGGGAAATAGTGAGATGCTTCAATGGCCTCTTGGCTACAGCCTGTTGCTCCCTTAATGGGACATGTGGTGGTGTGGATTACAAAATGGACTGGTACCCAAATCACTGACTGCACAAGTTAGAGCCTCCAAGAAATGAGGAATGCTAGGAGACCATAGGGAATAAGAACAAAACTTCAAATAGCTTTATTTATGGCTACTGAAATGAACCAAATTTGGTTTGTGTGAGTGACAGGAATGAGAAGCAGTGATGGGGTTATTCACAGCAGAAAGGTAAACTTTCCAGTAAGCACTTTCTGCAGCATCTCCACTCCTGGATGTACTGCTGGGAGGTTAATGACCTAAAAACTGAGCCTCTTCTGCACTGCTAGCTGAACTGATTACAGCTGAGCTGCACAAGCAGGTAGATTTGAGTGGAGAGAGGTTTTCCTAACAGCTGCTATGCATGTGAATACACCATGTGGGATTAAGCTCACTGAACTTCAGCCACCGAAAATTTAGTCTCTTTAAAACTATTGTATGGGTTTTCTCTATATTCAGAAGAGCTGGACAAGGACACCTGGTGCATGATTTGTCCCATCCTGAAATAGAGTACAGTTACACATATGACCATGATGCAAAACAAAGCATATCCCTAGTTTGCTTGATAGTGCACTGTATTTGAAATTGTATTCCCACAATGATTTTTTTTGTTATTATTATTTTGAGTAACGTAAGGAATTCTACCAAAAAGGAGGCCAGGATATAGTTCTACAGAGGTTTTTCCATAAGTCTTGCATCCCACAGGTAGCTAAGCCAGGCTTGCCTTTTGCACTCCACTGGATCCTCAATATGGTCCAATAGCCCACACACAGCTTTTTCCAATCAGGACAGTCCAGAGGCGTGTAACACAAACTTGATCATGAGGCTTTAAAAAGATCACTTTGGCAGACTAAAAAGCATCCTCGTCTTTCAGGCACACTCATGCTTTGGGGTGGAGGGTTTACAGCTTCAAGGGAGACCCAGATCTTTAGGGAAGTCACCAGTCTGTAACTTAGCCCTACCCAGTGTAAATAGGAGGTTTGGAAAGACTTGGCCCAGAGGACTTACCCCCTCTGGGGTGATGGGAATAGATTCAGAGAGAATGGAGGTCTTTCTCTGAAAAGAGTTTAGAAAACTAAGTTAGGTTTGATGCCCAACCACGAAATTGTCCCATTAAAAGCAGATTCTCACCTTAGCATCCAGAGAAAGCTTGATAACAAACCTCAGAATTTTTTCCCCCTCTAAACCAGCTCACAAAGGACAAGAAAAAAATTCCCACAAATGTTGTTAGCTCAGTCACACAGCATAGAGGTCAGGAATCATTTAGTGCTAAAGTGGCCAACAACATTCTGCTGCATTTGTTGTCTGACCAGTAACTGCTTAGAACTGCACAAAATTAAGTACTGCAAAAAGTTAAGTGCAACTCAATTTGCATTTTTATCTGCGGTTTTAAAAGCAAGCCAGATTTTGAGATGAACAATACAGACTTTGTTCATTTTAATGAAGGTATTTATGAATACTTACATAGTCTAAATTCTACACATATACATACCTGTATGTATATGCATAAACATAAATAACTCTCTCTCTCTATATATATATATAAATATGTATATATATAGGGGGTGGAGTTTGTTATTTTTGTTTTTTCCAGGGAAATTCTGAAAACTCTAAAACGTCTTGGATTACCCTACAACTAGTATTGGTGTCTACTTTCTGTCCATCTAGAATAAGAGGAAACAGATGTTTCTTTTATTCTGCAGGAAATTCTACGGGAAAAGACAAGACATTTGAGAAAATTATCAAATTCTTTGTAATACATGGAATTCAGCTGAATTTCCAAGATTGCCTGATTTTACGTGAAATACCACATGTAGTTGGGATTTCAGCGTGGCAAATGATCAAAGAATTGGATGCATTGTCTTCCATCTACATTCATTTTTAAATATTTTTAATAAGATATAGGTAAATGCATAAGTCTCACAGTGCTCTGAAGCAGCAGAAAAGAAATAGTGATAAAAATACAAGTCTTAGTAGTGAAAAGGAAAAGACAATTTGAAAGGGTCTTGTCAGGTGAAGAATATCTTTGTTCATTGCACAGGTAACATCACATTAAAAAGTATAGTTGCTTGCCTTAAATCTTGATAAGAAAAATATTTCTCAGGAAGGTATATTTATTTTCTTTCTGAGGAAAAGAACTATGAAAAAGACAGAGGGTTATTGCTTTACATAAATCCTGTATTCAAGTAATTGCTATTTACATAGAGACCAAGATTTTGGTTGTTCTTTTACTTGACAGCCTTCCATTTGAACTCATGACTTGGTGTCAATGCCTTTAGGAATTTCTAAATAGCTTTATTTTCACCTAACAACAACAGCCATTTCTTTCTCTTAGGTTCTGCTTCTCATGTACATCCACTGAGTTTCCTCCATTGAGTTGTTGGGGTTCATCCCATGTTGAATGATGTGAGTAAAGGAGAAATTGCTATGGAATTACCGTTACTATGTTCTGATTGCAACTAAACAAAATATCAAAATTCCTACCTCCTGCAGCATAAGTCATATCAGGGTGAGTCCACCATACCAGTCATAATAAGCTGAGCCATTGTTAGATGTACCTGCATAGGGCAACAGAGGTAAAGTCATTGGTAAAAAGACCTCTGGGATAACTCTGAGCATGGTAAATATTTCTGTGAGACTAGTTCTAACTCAGACCTCAAAGACAAAACACCAAGAGAGTATGGCACAGAAATAACTAATGCAATCATCTCTGCCTTTCAGCAGAGATAATGTGTTCAGGTATAACTATAGCAGTACAATCATAACTGGTTTTAGATCTATTCCAAGACTAGATCACTTTAAGTCAAAACCCATATGTGACAGAGATCCTTTGGTCACATCAGTGTGTAGATGGAGCTTATTTACATTGAATCTGCACTAATAAATAGAATCAGACTCAAAGCATTTGTATTATTCAAAGGCTATTATTCCCACAAAATTTCCTGCTCTAATCACTATTTCTAGGGTGAAGACCCCATTGGAACCAAGTTTAAACTTTCATTTGTATTTGAGAAGCCTGAATTTCACATGGAGCTTTCATATTTTTTGTATTTACTCCCAAAACTTTTGTTAAGTTTGGAAATGTAGCAATAAATAAACATTTCTAGAGTACATATTAAGAGCATAATTCTAGTAAAATATTTATGTAACAATAATAATTCTGAATGCAGCCCAAAGTCTGAGTTACCTTACTGCTGAAGAAAGAATGATGTGGTATCCAAGCTATGATGCTGGAATAGTTAGAGCACCATAATCGTAGCATCAGTGAAGCATGAATTGCTGTCTAATTATCATAATTGAAAGTTTTGCACTTATGCTGTCATTTCATTTATATTCACACATTTGGTTGAAGTATCAAGGTATCCCACTTTTATAGATTAAATCAAGATTTGCTGTTCTGTGTTCAGTTTGATAAATCATACTTGAGATGAGCTGTGATCAGTGAGTATCCTGCACTGGCAGGAGGCATTTTGCAGGAATGGCTACAACAGCTTTTTGAAATTTAGACAGGTTCTCATTCTCTGAGATGTGTCATAACAGTAGGTCTGGAAGATGCTTTCCCACCCTTTGGATTATTTAGATTATGAGCATGTCCTTTTGCTTACACATGGTAGAAATACAAAAACATATAAAGCTTGTTCATACCAGTAACAACCAAAATTTACTATTATCTCAGTGCTGGTTGCTACAAAATAAGTGTGTTATTTACAGCTCTAGATTAGTGCTGTCTCACGAAATAAACACCCCAGAAATTATTAACTTGGTGTGTATTTGATCACTTGTAAGTATATGGTTTTGCTTTTAATGAAGTAACAGTAGTTATTGTGCACAGTCAAAAATTGAAACTGAAAAGACCTAATTTTTAGATCATGTTTCTGGAACTTTTATCCTGAGGTATTGGAGAAGTGACCTTTTCTAGGATGACTACAAAAGGAAGGTATGCTAATGAGTATTACCTCACGGATTTCTTGTTCTCTAGTCATCCTTTTTCTGTCTGCTTTTGTGGCTTCTATTTGCCTTTTTCTGTTGGGTCTGAACTGGATAATAGCTCTTCATTATAGGTTTTATACAAAGCTGAGCACATAAGATATCTGATCTCTGACTGCAGCTCCGAGGCAGTACCAGACAAAGCACTCTGGCACATGAAAACATTCATATTTTCAATGTACCTTGTTTCATCTTCAAAATAAGCCTGTGCACCTTTGGAAAGCTGCTCTTAAGAGTCAGAGTGCTTGTTGCTCACCACAGCTACCCGAGTCAAAGTGTAATGCAGTCCCTAAGTGTTACTAGGGATCAGGAGGTGCCTACTTAATGGGATTAACAATGGCAAAATTGACTGTGTTCTTGAGCTCTAACTTCAGGCATGCTGAGGTTGTCTTTATTGTTATACCACTCTTAAGGATGGTCACATTTGTTTTCTGATGCTGAAAGAGCTATAAATTGTTGCTGGAAATATAGAGCAATAGTTTATATAGACATGAAAGCTGTGATATCAGGGTGGGGAAGAAGACAAGGCCAGAAGATAAGAGATTCCTGCAAGTAAAGATATTTCAAAGTACTGTAGGATGGAATAAACCTGATCATTGAGTGCAAAGATGCTCTTTTATTATATAAGCTAATTTCTGCTCAGGTACAAAATATAGGATGGCTGGATTAATACTTAACAAAAAAATCCCCAAACTTTAAGAAAGAAAAAATAATCAGAAGTGCCAGAGGTTTTAAGGGATGTAGCTGTGAAGGAGGATGGAAGCATATGCATATAAGGGATAAAAAGAAGAAAAGAAGAAGAAAAAAATCTCCAAGGTAAAAATCACCTGACAGCCAAAAAGTGTTTCAATACAGAAGAATGTAGATTACTGTCCCTTGTGTCAGATAGAAAACAGAGAAATTTAAAGGTTTTATAAGGAAATAAAAGTGTATTGGTTAAACTAGAACTGTCCTGTAGCAAAAGCAAGGGAAGATACAGGAATTCACTGTTCCTTAAAAGCACTAGTATCCATTAATCCAATGATGTCAAAAAGATGGGAAATAGGCACATTTTTATATCTATGGTTTGCAAGTGTTAGACAACAAACTGAGTCTGTGAGTAGCACCAGTCAGAACAGGATTCATGTATTAGCCCTCACCACAGGTTACAATTTATTTCTCATAGTTTCTTTCTTCTTCTTCTTTTTTTTTTTTTTTTTTTTTTGAGAGGGGAGGATTTTCAAGTTTCTTCTCCAGTTGTGTTTTTATAGATGTCTTAGTTGTTGAATTTGTTATGTCAAATGATCGCAAGGATTAAATCCTAAAATTGAATATGCCTGAAAAGTAAATGATGACACTTTTAAGTAAAGGCACTTTAGATTTCAATTCATGAATACGACATCCAAGAATTAATAAGAGTTTGTTAGTCAAATCAGGGAGAAAAACTCATGCCTAATAATCTGACTTGAGGAAAGCGGAGCATTTATTTTAAATCTGAAATGTCCTCACTGCACCTGTGTGCAAATACTCACCTGCCAATAACTATTTTCTCCAGCAAAATGTAAGCAAGCTTTACAAAAAGGACATGTAAGAATTTTGAACAAATATTCTTGAAGAAATTTATGGACAGAATGGGACTCCACTAAGTATAAAATATAAAGTTGATTGAGAACTAGGGTTGGCAAAACATTTTGCTCCCATACAAAAAAACCATCAAACGAAACCAAAAAAACACAAAAAACTCAAAAAAACCCACCAAAACCCCCATCTCCCCCAAAAACCTAAATGAAGCAACAAAACCAAAACTCCAAACCCGCAACAGCAAACAACCCTCCTGAAAACCAAACCAAAAAATCAACAACAAAATTCTGGTTTCCAGAAAATATTAATCTCCTATGTGTTCTGTAAACTTCTAACTGGATGATGTCTAAGGTTTTCCACTCCTCAAGAAAGGGTTTGTCTTCTGCCAATGGATGGTTAACGTATCAGGGCAATATTTTCTAGAAGTCAAGGTAAGCAAGTACAGAAAGATGATAAGAACGTGTTTATCTCAGAAGTTGAAGAATCATTATCTTAAGGGATAGTCACAGTATGTGTTGTGCGTGTACAACTACTGCAAAGAGACTGAAACAGGCAGTCATCCACAGCAACAAGGCATGAAATGCTCTCAAAACTGCCTTTTCTTGGCTGGCTAAAAAAAGGGGAGAAGACACAGTAGCATCACCGAATATCCAGGATCTCTTCTAATTTATGGAACTTGCCAATCATCTTCTGGGTAAGATAAGAGATGATCTCTGCAACATCTCTGTCCTGAAGTACATCACACATAATGTTCCCATCCCAGTTTAAGCTCATGGGGCAGCTGATCCCCACAAAGCCACTTAATCCCAGTGGGATGGGGAGGGAACCATGAGCATAAAACTGAGAAAACTCATGACATAAAGACAGGTTCTTAGGTAAAGCTAAAGCCAAATGTGTAAGCAAAGCAAAAGGAAGAACTCATTCACCTCTTGCCATGGGCAGCCACCTCTAGGACCGCAGGGCTCCATCATGTGCGATGCTGACTTTGGAAGACAAGCACCATCACTACAAATATCCCCCAGCTCCTCCCTTCTTCTGCCACCATTTTTTATTGCTAAGAAGACTGTGATATGGTTTGGGATGAATATGTAGATATATAGTGTGACACATTCATTCAGCTGGGGTGAGAGGTCCCAGCTGTGTCCACTCTCAGCTTGTGCCCCCCCCAGTCTCCTTGCTGATGGGATGGGATGAGAAGCAGGAAAGGGTTTATTGCTGCCTAAGCACTGCTCAGCAATAAAGAAAACATCCCTGTTATCAATACTGTTTTCTGCATAGATCTAAAACATTGCACTGTAGAAGCTAAAAAAATAAGAAAAGGAAAAAAAAGAAAGAAGGGAACCCTTAGCCTTTCAATTTTGTTCCTCTGAAAGCTTAATAGGATAATAATCAACCCCCGAATTTAGTGAACCGATCAGAATTCTGCAGTAAGTACATGCAGTGAGTACAGCAATGCCCCAAGTTCATAAACTATTATTATGCCATTATATAAATTGATGGCATGTCCTCACTTGAATCTCATGCTCAATTCTGGTCACACCAGCTCAAAGGAAGAGATAACAGAAGTAGAAGATGTCTGTAGTAGGGCAAAGAAAATTATTAAGGGCACAAAAAGACTGCCATGGGAGGAGAGATGAAACAAATTGGGGCTGTTTAATTTCAGAGTTAAGTAAGAGTTCATGTCACAGGGGCTTATTAAATCAGAGATGTTATGCAAGTCAAATGAATGTTTCTGTTTACTCCTTCATGTAATACTAAAGGAACATATAAAGGAAAAATCTATCATCTGAAATGAAATATAATTTTATACAACACATTTCTGAAACAAGCCAAGTAGCTCAATGTAACAAGCTACCAAATGACTCAGAAACAGCCTCCAGCACTCTGAGAAATTAATATAAAATCTTTAGCTATATTGGATAGAATATAAAACTGGAAAAAATAGGAAAAAGAGAAAAAATACAGGACTGAGTGAATCATGGAACTTCCTGTCATTTCACCCAAGTTTCACGGGCTGTACTGCACCTGCTCTCACCCTCACACAACGTCTGTGTGAGTTGTTCCTTGTTGTTTATACTTTTCAGATGTTTGCCCACAATTAGAGGGTGCATCTGGAGAAGGTAAATCAGAGATGTTTAGTTCTACGATTTTTCCATCTTAAGTTGTTGCCACCATCCTGTTAATCCAGCAATAAATTCTGTTGCTGCACTTTACATAACTTTTAACCGTTGTGGTTTAGAAAAAGATTGCCACTTCCACACTATCTTCTGTATTATATTGACAGGCTGAGACAGTTCTGGCTGCTCAGCCTGGAGAAGAGAAGGCTTTGGGCAGAGCTTTTTGCAGCCTTCCGGTATCTAAAAGGGGCTACAAGAAGGCTTCAGAGGGAATTTTTATAGGGACAAGGGGTAATGGCCCTAAGATGAAGGAGGAGCTGATTTAGATTAGATATTATTAGATTTTATTAGATGAAGTTACTGTGCTTCAAGTGTGTTCATCGTATTCTCTTAGAATAAAGTAAGACCTGCCTAAACTAAAAGAGATCTGCAACTGATTAACTCAGTACTTTGCTTCAACTGAGCAAAGTAAAATGATTGAGAGAAGAGAGAATGGTGGATTGAACATGTATGTGTTGCCTATAAAAACTATATAAATGTCAGGTATGCATCTTCCCACTGTTTACCTATATCTTATAAATGAACTCAAATATTGTCTTTCATACATTCATTGCAATTATTTTCCTTTTCAAAATCTTAAGGAATCACAGCACTGGGTTTTATAAAGAGAGAGACAAAGAGGCAGACCCATAACAGGAACAACACCAGAAAGATTCATATTTTTCCCAGATGTGACAGCTTGACTGTATGGAGCACATTCAAACTTTCAGCTTGTTCTTTTATCATATTTTTCCACTAATAGCTAATTCACTTAACTTTTGGAATTAATACATTTGGAAATATGTTTTATAGACACTACTTGCCATGTTTCATGTCAACTGTTCAATAGAATGTCTTTGCTCCCAGCTGAGAGCACACTGCAAATGTCAAGTCATGGAGCACGAGGCTTGATTAGTCAGAAGTCAACTGTGCTGTACTAAAGAAAAACGTGGAATGTTTCACCATCTCTAATGTGGAACACAAATTAGAATATCTTAGACTAGACCACAAGAAGAGTGAAAAAATAAATTTGTTTCACTTTTCTTTCCTAGAGAAACTTTAAGGACAAGGCCACCCACAGTATGCCATGGGGGAAGTACTCCAAAGCAGTTCTGACACTGAAAGTATTGTAGCCATCAGTTCAGTTCAAGCTCCGCAGACCCATGGCATCCTACCCTGAGGCATGGACACACCTCTGTGTTACAGGGTGTCCAGCAGGTTACTAGCAGCTGCAGCATAAATCCTACACTGCAAGAGAGAAAGCATGAGATAGCAACCTTCCAGTAAACAAGGAAAACCTCTTAAACACCATTTGGATCCACGGGAGAAAGTTCATTGAACACTAACAATTGATTAAGTTTAGGTATTTTTAGTGGGATAATGGAAGCATGTTGCATTCTTTTCAGTAGCAGTAGCTTTTATATCTAGAGGAAAGTTAGAATGACTAGAAGATGTCTCATCAATATATCTTTGCTCTCACTCAGTAGAATATCCTTATGTTCTGAAAAGTAAGTAGAGCACAGGCTTTGCTTTAACAAGATTTGGAATTGTTCAGAAGTGTCCATATATAAAATATTAATATTTTTAACAACCCTGGGACAAAAATATTTCACATGGCCATTGAGCTATTTGTGGAATACTGAAGTAGGACCCTCAAATAATTTTAGGAATAAATTACTAAGACTTATAATTTAAAATTGCACTCAGAAGTTCATTTTCTGCTAATAGCTTTCTACAGAAAAGCATATAAAAGAAATTTCAACTGATGCAACCATTTGTAGCCAAGCTTCCTACAGAAGACAAGTTGCTCAAAAAAGGGATTCTTCCTATTCAAATGTTCATTTAGTTTTGATATATTCAAAGCCTGTCTACCATTTTCAGACAATGCTGAGTGAATGAATGAGAAGCTGAAGATAAGCACAAGCTATGGGAGCTAAAAGAGACATAAAAATGGCCAAGCTGAGGCTCAGATATTAGAATAAGTTTCTTAGTCTCCAGAGCATCCACTGCAGCATGCATTCTTACTAATACAAAAGCTTCAGGTGCTTCTGACTTCACTACTTGCTGGAAAAAATAATTTTAAAATAAATCATCAAGCAATGGGACATCAGGCTGCCTTCATGAGTTTCAGTAACCATACCGCTACTTGCTTTTTTTACTCCTTTTTTTCTGTTTTGCTGCATTTCATTCCATTTTTCCCCTTGATTTCCAATATCAATTATTAGATAATTTAGCTCCACCATTTAGTTATGTTTACGTACCATTAAGTCCTGCCTACAACTATCCACTAATGAGACATTGATAATGAGACAGTGATAGCATTTCATGCATGGATTAACCATCCCTCAGCTGAAGTATCTCAATAATGAAGGCATATTAGGAAAAAAAAATCAAGTATCAAATAGGACAAATCATTTACTGAAGGAGGTCCTTCAGGGGGCAAAATGGATCATGCATGCAAGGCACCTTATGAACAAAGAGCAAAGAAGTGACTCCTGTAGCACAGCACAAATCACACCATACAGGCTGGGTTAGTGCACAGTAGAATTAATGTAATAAATTGGGGAGTTTCAGGTGTCTGTGTTTCTCTTTACTGATTTTACCAGGATTGTGTAACAAATAATCTCCAGATCTGACTTTTAGAATATCATCTTATCTCAGGGGTGCTATTTTGTTAGAAACTGGAACAAGCAGAGTTACAACAGACATTGCCTGCCCTCTAGAATCTTTTCTGTGTTTATATTAAAGGAAGAGAAATGTAGTAGCAGCAATGAAGATTCTGTTTCGGCTTTGCTTTGGTTTGGCTTTTTGATGTTTTTTACTGTTACCCCCCATCCCCCTCTTCATGTTGCACAAGTTTTCTCAAATGGATTTAATGTGTTACGAGATGTTTCCATTGGATGCATCACCTCACTTTGTTATACTCTTTATATTCCCTAAAGTGAGAACCTATAGATGTTGTTTCAAATACAGAAGGAAGACGAATACCTGGCAGTCAGTGTACAGCTGTTTCCAGGAGGGATTGGCTCTGCCTTCCAGGCTGAATTAATAGATGGTTTTGTGAAGTGTTCCATACAAGCTAGTAATGGGGGATTTGGACAGTGAATAGAGGAAGGAGTTTAGAAAGTCTCTTGAAGGTGGTTATAGAGGACTTCTTCACACTCATGGCTATTATTTTAGTAGGAAAAAAAAAAGTCAAAAAAAATTCACCAAGTTTTGATTGTGTGCTTAATAAACTTCATGGCCTGATATCTAACCTTAGAGTTTTGAATTTCTCTGGCAGAATTTACCTCTAGTTGTAAGGTTTACTGTTAGGCACTGGAACAGATTTTCAAAGAACTTGTGCTTGCTCCATCCCTGAAAGTGCTCAAGGCTGGGTTGGATGGGGTTTTGAGCAACCTGACCTAGTGGAAGGTGTCCCTACCCATGGCAGGGCATTGAAACCAGATGATATTTAAGGTCCCTTTGAACCCAAACCATTCTAGGATTCTTTGCTTCTATGAGTACTTCACCTTACCTGACTGTCCCTTGTCAAATACTGCAATTTGTGTGAGTGCCTGTGTGGGTTTCTGAGTCTCTGTGTGTGTGAACTGCCACGCAGAATATTTGTCATCAAGATAAAGAAAAGTATTTGAACAAAAGTTGTGTAGTGAAAAAAACCAAAACTAATGAGTAATTGTCATGCTACATTGAAAGCATTACTGATTCATTACTGTTGTAGCTGTAATTACTATCAGTTTCTTCAAGTACCATGATTTGTCTTCTAATTTCTTTTTCTGAATGAAGGTCCAAGTAGTATATAATTAGCCAAAAACCTTTGAAGGAAACTGAGGCTATCTATGAGCTCAGTGAATCTTCATGTTTCTTACACTCTTGGGAAATTTCTTTTTCCTTCTAAAACCACTACACATCAAATTCTTGTGGTTTCTGATTCACTGTTTATTTTGTTTGCATGGAAATTAAACCTCTGCAAAGACCCATTTATCTCGTGTGATCCATTTAGCCCCCAACAAGGAAAATTTCCCCTTGAAGCATAAAGTGTAAATAAAACAATCTTTTCCTTTTTCAGATTTCACTTAGATCCATGGGAGTTACCATACTAGACTTGGTCTTTCCAAATGTTAAACTGCTCAAGGTACTGAGTCCAGGAAATTCAGAAAAAGGCATGGAATATTCTTTTCTTCAGTTTTGGGAAGTTTTTGCACCATCTACATTTAGGTTTTAATGTAGGAGGCTATTCAAAGCTAGGTGAATTCTCTGCATGGCCAGTGGAAAAGGCAGCTTCCTTTGGTCCTGGTTTGGGACATTTATTTCAAGCTCTCAGTGTTTAGTATTAGTTCTAATGTTCAAGAAATGTTGAGCATTATCAGGAAAGGCATTGCAAACAAAAGAAAGAATTATTTGGTGCAGTAAAAAATCTTTATGTACCTACAGCCTGAAATGCTGATCTGTTCTCATCTCAAGAGGGCTATTGTGGAGTTTAAAAAAGCTTCAGGGTAATTTAATCACAATGATAAAGGGAATGGAGCAGCTGGCCTGGGAGAGGGAGGAGCTCTGGACAGGAGAATCTGAGGAGGAACATGATAATGGTTTAGCAGAGTCAAGAGGGAGAAGTTAGAGGGAATATAGAATTAATTGATTGTTTCTTTGTTATTTTAACCCAAAAATCCTACTGCAAGAAAGATGAGACACTGTCTAAAGCTTGCAGGAAATAAGTTTAAAAAAAAATCTGAAAATCCTCTTGAAAAGTGAACCTCCAAAAGCTGATGTCAAGAGAAAGTGATATGAAAGGGTTCAAAAAATTCGTATACTGCACATCCATTAAAATAAACTCAAAATAGCAAGAATGTAACCACTAATGTCTCAAAAAAAACCCTTTTTCTGGATGATGGGGGAATTAAAAAGAGTGGATTGCAGTCAGTGACAGCATTCAATGACTTCTGTAGGAATCTTCCCTTACTGTCTATCCTAGGGACCAAATACAAGGCTAAACGTTACCTCCCATCAGGGAACTTATGTTTCTTTAAATACTGAAATTGAAATTATTTCAGAAATAAAAGTAAAGCATGCTTATTAATGACCTGTCAAATGAGTAAAAGTTTTGACAGCAGTTTTACCTCTTACTTTTCCTTTAAAGAGTTGTGAAGCAATGTGTAAGAGAAATTAATTCTTATATATAAATTTCTGATTGGATCCCAGTGGTTTCACATGTGGGGTCAAAAGGCCATGTGAAAACCATGTTACAGTAAGTATCCTGTTAGGGCATTGCTGTGGATTTATTCCACAGCATTGGCAGTTTGAGTTGTTTTATGATATAATGCATTTTAGATATCTGTCTTAAGATACACTGAATCACAGCCTGAAAGTGCCTATTTGTCTCCATTGAGAATAAGATGTGGTTGCTAGTTCTGATGTAGACATTCACACTGGGGATTTCTGCAGTGAAATGAGATGAATTATGACAATTCAATTTAAAGAGATTCTGATTTAGCTGGATAAATCACTCCTTGCTCTGGAAAATATGTTTAGTTTATTTTGTTAAAGAAAAATACACAGACATAGAGAGAAAAAAAACCATATTGTGTCAAGCCAAATTCCCATCAGCCCAGAATTCACCTCCAAAAAGAAATTCATTAGTAGAAGACAGCAAAGCCTCCACTTCCAATATCTTGTGTCTTGAATGCTTCAAGAACCTTATGAATCAGAAGGGTTATGCCTGTGCTCTTAAGCTCATGCTTATGCTCTTAGCCCTGGACGTTTTTGATCTGTGCTTTAGACCACAGAAACTTCCACTCTTTGCCATTCCTGTACAGGTTATGCCACACATGTAATACAAGAAAGCAGTCTTACTGTATCCCTGTGTAGGGTTTGGTACACCTTCAAATCTCTGCCCTGATCAGAACACAAGTTACGGTTTTAAGGCAGAGAAAGAATTTATTAGGTTTTGGTATAACTTCATTAATGGTTTCTGTTTTATTTTTTTGTTCTAAGAGGCTTAATGAAGAAATAGAGAGCATAGAAACCCCAACTTTCTTACTTTCTTTATATCATGGTTTAATACCAATTACAAACTAACCCCACCCACCTCGAGAAAAAAATCGAAAAAGTGAGAAAACTCATAGACTGAGATCAAAGCAGTTCATTGAGTAAAGAAAAGGAAAACAAGGAATTAATTCCTCACTTCTATTGGACAGAGAGGTGTTCAGCTATGCCCAGGTCTGTAGGTTTCCATCACGTATAACACTGACTTGGGGAAACAAACACCATCACTGTGAATGTCCCTGCCTTACTTCTACTCCCCCACTTTATGTGCTGAGCATGACACCCTGTGGTCTGGGATGTCACTTGGGTCAGGGTCAGCTGTCCTGGCTGTGTCCCCTCCCAGCTGCTTGTGCTGGGCTGGGTCAGGAGCAAAAAAGGCCTTGGCTCTGTGTGAGCCGTGCTCAGCAATAGCAAAACTATCCCTGTGTTATCAAAACTGTTTCCAGCAGAAATTCAAAACACAATCCTGTACTGGCTGCTATGTAGAGCATTAATTCTACTCCAGCCAAAATCCGCCCAATTAAACATTTTTGGCTTTCATAGTCATCACTGAAAAGTGAAACAAAATTTGATCTTTGAAAAACCCTAAAGAAAATTACAAGTTTATAGGTCTTAGCTGTCTATACTTAATCTTTTTCTAGGTGAACAGACAAATATCCGTTTAATTTATAAAATAATTGTGAACTTGTTTATATAATACGTTTCCAAATCCAAAGTAGGTAATATTCATCTAGCAATTTTGACGAATTCTCTGATTTAACAAATAGGAAATGGAAATTAATTAAGCTGTTTTTAAACCCCATGGCTGCACAAATTGATGTGTATATGATCTTGATATTTATTAATGAGCTGTGTGGTTTTGCCTTTCTTTAGTTGATGCTGCAGACCACTCACTCACACAACAGAATTAGTACTTGAATGACACTTTCCATGGAAACAGCAGCTGACTAGCAAAAGTCAGGGTTTCACAGAAGGTCTATAGTATTATATTTTGAAAGAATCCAAAGCAAACCTAGGTGTGTTTTTGTGTTTTATTTCCTAGTGTATTTAAATGTCTTGAGCAACACAGAATGCATCACTATGACATTATCACAACTAGTACATAATCAATTTTTTTTTTCTTTTGTAAAGCCTGTAACAGGAAGAAAATATTTCAGACTGGTCATATATTTTCTGGGTTAGTGAACTACATATTATAAAGTTTATAGGAGTCAAAAGCCTTTATATTTCCTCACTATTATTCCACCGAACAAAGCAGAAAGATATTAATTTGTAAAACCCAGAAATACAGAAGAAAGAAAATGGGGTGAACACACTTCTTGTTTTTCTTGGAACAAAAAAGTCATGAAATAAACTGTCTGATTTAATTGGTTTGGGTCAGAACTGAAAAGCACAGCAGAAAACTCCCTACCAAATAAAATGAAAACTTTTTGAAAAAAGATTCAGGTCTGAAAGATTAAGTAGGCAAAGTAGTAGCTTTTTGGTTTGCTTTTCCCATCCCAAGTGAGGGCTCCTTTATAAGCTAGCACTTTATTGTTATGCATAAGAAAAGATTATGAATAGGAACACCTGTTTTACTCTGTCTAAACACAGCAGTTCTGTTTCTGTTCTGCTCTTATTACTTTGAAGATACTTGGTTATACCCTGTGGGCCTGAAAAAGGCTGAATTAAGCCAGCTTTGTGAAGAGCTATGTTCTTTAATAAGAATTACTCAAAAAAAAAAAAAAAAAAAAAGAGATGTATTAATTGATTCCAATGTATATATGTGTTAATCCAAGTTAAAATGACCATGATCTGTCCTTAATCATTCTGGAGAAGAAATAACTGGGGTCCTCAAAGCTTTCCTTCTGGATCAGCAAAATTGCCCCTAATTATAGAAAAAGTAGGAAAAAAGGATAGGAAAATGCAGAGAATCAGAAGGATCTGGTGTTCTTCTTGCTACCTGAGTTTAGCTGAATATACACAGGACAACAAATTCTTCCATTTATAGAAGGCCGATGAAAAATCTCTTCACTCAGAGGGTTGTCAAGCATTGGACCAGGCTGCCCAAGGAAGTGGTAGAGTTATTGTCCATGAAGGTATTTAAAAGTGGCACTTAGGGATAGTGGTTTAGTGGTAGACTTGACATTTCTGGACTAACAGTTGGAATTGATGATTTTAAAGATCTTATCCAACATAAATGATTCCATAGTTACATGATTCTTCTTTAGATTTTAAAAAGAAAAAAAGTTACTTTAAATAATGAATACTTGTCAGAAAGCCATTTTAGAAGTTATGAGGCAAAGAGATAAATAATGATAGGAAAAAGGATACACAGTTGCTCAAAGTGTTCTGCCATTTAAAACTATTATTTATCAATAGAAAAATATTAACTTGTGTCAAAATCTCATGTAGTTCTTTTAGCAGATTACAGATGGTAGGTAGAGCTGTTCTTTCAATACAATATTTAATATTTTAATATCCACTAATAGAAATTGTTTCCTTGTAGTTTCAAGGGTGAAGGGTAGACTCCACTCATCCTGAGAAGTGATACACCTATATTGTCTTCAGTTTTGTGGACCTCCTTTATGATCCTACCTTTCATAATCTCTTTTTCAAAAGGAAAAGTCCTTACAGTTTTTCTTCATGCAAAATATTCCATTCCTCTGATCCTCAATGTCATTATTCCCAGTACTCTTCTATTTCCTATATTTTTATTGTGATAGTATGACAATACTAGTGTCATTAAAAATTCGTAGAAAGGACCATCCAATGAAATAGAGACAACCATTTGTTCTCTATCTCATTTTTTTTAGTTATAGTTCAATATTTTATTTCTCTTACCAAAAACTGATTATTGTTTTGCAAAGAATTTCCTATAGCATTTCCAAGACCTCTTTCCTGATTATTAATGGCCAATTTAGAGGTGCCTATTATATAGACATTCTTATAGGGTGCTTTTTTATACTGTGTGTTGGTAATTTTGCATTTTTCAACAACAACAAAACAAACAACCAACCATGAAGATTTGAAATTTACAAAAAAGCATGATATACTTCACACAAATTTGGGATCAATCCATATAACCTGAAGAATGAAGCAACAGGCAACTATTCATGAGATACAAAAACTGCTAGTAGAAGCTAAATGCAGAAATTAAATGTTGTTTAGAATATAGTGTTCAGTATCGATTGAGGAAAAAGAAAAAAGAAATGTATGTCAACTAATGTTTTGCATTGCTAATAACAAGGTTGTTAGGTCAGAATTATTTGAAAAATACTTTTGTTTTCTACTTGAAAATAGAAAATCAGGATAAAATCCTGCAGCAGAATAAAATGCTTTCCATTCTTTTAGTAACAAAGATGGATGATAAACTCTTAGCAATACATATTTGTTACCAGCAAGCTTGGATAATTTAAATCTGAATCTCATACAAAGGAACATTTTTAATTATTGCCCTGAGACATAAACAAGCTCCTAATGACATTTTGAACATACTTAGGAGCTGAAGTCCTTCTCATTTTATTGGAGAGAGGTGTTTATTTACTTTAAAAAAAACCTCTTATGAACGTCACTTTAAAAAAAAAACTCTTATGAGCATCTACCTGCATCTATTCACAGCTAAATACTTTATAATTCTAATTAGAAATCTTTTGCAACTAATAATTACAACATTAACTCATCCCTTCTGGTGGCTAAATTGAACACCTGCCTTTAATTATGATGACTTGGAGAAGAGAAGCAGCCTGAAGATTATAGGATTGTAGAATCGGAAATGCAGTATAACAAGAGTACATTTTGTTTAAATAAAACCATCTTGACAGACAAGTGCCCAATTATCATTTGTATCACAAAATTTTTAATTTTACTCTTATTTGCTTTCAGAAAACATTAATTTCAGTGCATGTAATGGAGAAAAGCAATGATCCTGAAAGCAGAAACCTCAGTTATGGGTGATTTAGAAGCTTTCAGAGAATCAAAATTGCTTATCTTCTGATTGAAATGGTTTTTGTTTCCTGATTATGCTTGCAGACCCTGAGCAGATGCTCAACAACATCAGCCTCTATTAATCTGTGAACAAGGTATCTTAGTAAGAAGTGGGCTACAAAATAGAATCTGATTATTACAAAACAAAGCTACTGACCAGTCCCAGGCACTATTGTGTAAATCTGAGTTAAAACTTCATTCATCATTTGGCCAATGGATCTGTCATTATAATCTATCCTACAAAATTTAAATTATACTCTAATGTTTTGACAACATGGCTGAAGAGTGTAATCTAATTGAAATCATCTCTTCCATAGATATGTGTGCTGTGGACTGGATAGAAATATTAAAGCAGGGTAAATATGGTTGGTTTATCACTGTGTGCATCACTGATGATTATCATAAACTGACAGAATTATAGGCTACATCTATAATACATGTAAAAGGAAACTAGAGATCAAACTTGGCATTGAGAAACAACCATGTACATGGTTACATTCTTAATACAGACCCTCTCTCATGCCCATAAAATAACATATTGGAAGGGACCTCTGAGATTGTCCAGTCCACCTTCTCACTAGAAGAAGTGTCAGTGTATATGTTAAATCACTTCACTCATTTTTCCTGAGTTCCTATGTTCAGACACTCTCATTGTCATTTTTCCCCCTTTCTCCTTACATTTAACCACTATTATATCTTTTTGCAGCTTGTTTTCACAGCCTCTTTACTGTGCAACTCCCAGAGGACCCTTGCTCTTTCATCTCTACATCTCTTTGTTAAGTATCTCAAGACAGAAGTCTCCTCCTTCTTATTCTCCACTCTCAGTTGAATAACAAGCTCCCTCAGCCTCTCTGTATTTCTTCTGTTTTCCTTGACCAGTTGGGTTGCATTTACTGATGTAGCTATTGATTGCTGAGATGGATTCTCTAGATATCACTGTCTCAGCTGTGACTAACATCCAAGCACCCTTCACATTAGAAATTTTGCCATTTAGATAAAAGGCACCCTCTTATTATTGCGAAACCCTAGTGGAACATCTGAATAATGTCAAAAAGATATTTGGGTTCCTTCAAAGTTTTTAAATTCATCTGAATTTCACCCCAGACTGGATATTTAAACTTTGGAATAATTCAGATAAAAAAGCTGTGGAAATGTACCTTACAGTGCTCAGTTTTGCTTCTCTGCCAGCTATTTCCTACTTTGGCCATACTCTGCTCTCTGTTCAGCCATGGAGTTCTTGGTTTATTTTTCAATGCTTTGATTTCTACTACTACGAACACTCTATTCCCTTCCCTTGTCCTTTCTTCTTCTAGAAAATTTGCAATACTGGACCAAAGGTTAAAAACTCAATATAAAAAATAACTTGCAGGGGTTTTATCTGTTTCAATAATTCACTACTATCATGAAAATGAGGCATCACCTACAAAAATATATTAAAAATAGAAGCAAAGGCAGAAGAGTATTAGAACCAAGTATGAAACCATTATAATTCACCCACTGATGCTATTTTGATAAATCAGCTGATCTGCATGATAAACATGGAATATAAAATGGGCGTTTTATCCATCACTTCAAATTTCTAGGGCTAGCTGATCAAAACCTGAATGCAGATTGGAATTTGGCTTAAGACTTCTTGTCTTAGTTAATGATAACAAAGTGCCGGATGTTAATATCCTAAAGTATGGAAGATCCAAAATCAGGGCAATGAGCACATCTCACAGACACTTATAGAAAATAAGTTGGATTTTGGTTCTTATTTTTTTCCTTTAGCTTAATATGAATATGCTTAAATGCTGGCCCTCTGCAGATGACCCTCATCACTAGAGAATCCTTGGATGATGAGGAATGATTGAAGAGACACTTTTAATTAGTTATTCCCCATGAGAGGGGGGATGATTGTCCTCAAAACCAGAGCATTCCAGCTGTCAGCATGAAAAGATTATTTGTAAAAGGTACATGTTAGACAGCTGTTAATGCCCAATTTTACTTCTGAGCTGCATACTTAATATATTGACAAAATAGTTAATTATTTAGCCCATTCTTTTTATGTAATTTCATATTAAGTGATGACCTATAGAGCTGCCACCTGAGTCTAAGAAATAAACAACCAAAAATACTCAAAAAACAGGTTTGGAAGAATGAGGCAGGAGAGCTGTTTGTGATGTTAGACCTCACTCTTCTGAAAAGTCAAATTTGCTGGGGCAAATTTCCATGGCTCCATTTGGTTTGTGCTGTACCTTTACCAGAAACTTCACCCCCTTGCACAAAGTCACTTTTGAGCCATCAGGAAATTGCAGTTAGAGAAATGGAAGGAAAGTAAGAAATTAGTGCAAAACTCCTTGACCTGTAAAAAGTGATGGGCATTGCCATAATAACAGCCGAGTGATTGTGTTGGGAAGTTTCAGTAGAGAGAGCCACAAGGAAATGTTGGAAAATTGATAAATATCAAATATCACTAGGTGTAAAATATTGCTCTTCCTTCAAAACAAAGGCACAGTGCACTATGAAAGAAATTCCAATTATTACATCTAATTACAAGGAAGCTTAAATCACCATGGGTTTTAATTTCTAAATCCAAACTCTAATAAAAAGAATAATTAACATCTACACAGAATATTCTGGTTCATGCTACCTATAATATTACATTGATTTCCAGGATGTTATAGAGCTTGAAAGAATTTAATGCTTAATAAGAAATCTAGAGAAAAGAAACTGAAAATATGAGAGGGCTAAAAATAGTTATTTGTGAAACATCCCATTTATGTATAGCTTTATCCAAAGCTTTTCCTCTAATATTTCTTCCCAATGATATTTAGGCCTTGAATCAGCAGTACACTTAAAAGCAATTTTAATTTTTTCTTACATCTTAGGGATGGATTTTAGCTTGTATTTCTGTATTTTCCTGAATTAAAAAGAAAGTTATGGGAATATTTAAAAATGTACAAGGTTAAAAATTGGTGAACATGTAATGGAGATACCATGGAGAAAATATTAGGATGTCTGTTGAATAAAATTTATGAAAGAAGGTAAAAGATACTGAATATAGGAAAAAAACCCAAACAACAACAACAACAAACAAATAAGTCCTTGGGGAAAAAAAAAAGGCATTTATTATCTTCTAAAAGGGATATTAAAGATTTGGAAAAATATTTTATTCTATCTGGAAAAGTAATGATTGAATACTAAATATTTTCTTTCCTCCAGATGCAATGATATATAATTAGATGTAGTTATATATATCTTATTATAGATACCTAATTCATACATGTTTAAATTAATTAAAGAGAAGCTGCTATACTCTGGAATTCACTCTGAAGACTGAACGTTAATGGAGGGTTGAATGGGCACAGATCTGTGAGGTTACAAAGAGACCCCCTGTAAAGCTACAGAAAGGTAAATTTTGGACACTGAAACACTGCATATTGAGTCAATCTAATCTAAATCTTCCTAACATGATGCAGTTCCCTCTCAGAAATAAATGCTTATAGCTGCTAGCTAGTGGGTTTTGTGCCCTTACTACTTTGAGAAGATCATTTCCCACTTAACTGGTAAAATTATTGGTATTGTCCTAATTTCCATATATCTTTAGGGTCAGAATTTCTGACATCTGTGCACCACTCAGAGATGCCTTGGGGCTTGCTGAAAGGCACCAGAAGCTAATCCACATCTAGCTTACTCAAAAATACTTTTTCCATAGTTGTTTATGCCTCCCTTCTCTGTCTAGGATGTCTTAGATACTCCTTGTTTGAATGTACAGTGAGCAAGCAGGTTTTGTGGTAGGATTTTTGGAGGGAGATTGTAGTGGGCTCTGTGAGCCTGAGTACAAAAGACTGGGGGAGTGTGAAATTAGGGTTGTAAGTGATTAACACAATGGAAATGTTCTGGCCTATAACTCTTCAATGACCTTCAGCTCTGATATGTTAATGTGTAACAAAGCAGATCAAGAAGAAATTGTACAGCAAAGATGGAAATTCTCTTTCATTGGAAAATATAAATTATTCAAGTATTGCTTATATCTGTATTTACCACTCAGTTATCTGAGCCGTTTGTCCACAGAGGTTTTGTTTACTGCTTCTTTTGAAGGCATTTCTCCTTCTTTCTGAGGTAATAGGGATATGCTGTGCCCCTGTTTCCAGAAAGCCATGTCAATTTAATTTTCTGAATTCTCTGTAATTTTTTACTGGAGTTTAATTATGGTTTTACTGCAGTAAAAACCTCTGATTTTTGATGATTTAGAGGAAAATCCTTTCCTTGCTTCACTTTTACACCCAGGTGCCTTGTGGTGGTGTGTTTTTAAGTTCCACATGAGTTTGGTGTATTGTTCAGTTACATGTACCCCATTTTGTTCCCTGGAATCCATTTTGTTTCTGTACCCCATCTTGTTGTTTGTGACCCTCCCCCATACCTTCCCCCAGTAACTGTCCTATGATTGGTTCCCTTCTGAGTTGTCAATCTTGTATTATGTATCCCCCTGGTCCTGTCCATCATCCAGGGGCCTCTCCCTGAGTCTGGAAAGTTCAGGGAGAGGCGTCGAGTGATTGGGCAGGATCCAGCCTTCCCCCTCCTACTTTTCTATGGTTTGATGATACCTGTGTCGATTAGAGTATCAGCCACTCCCCAATTCTTCCCTATTGGTGCTCTTTGTGACCCATCCTTTGAACCCACCCTCCTTTAAAAGGTGCTGTCCCTCTCTGCTGGCTGTCTCTCCTGGGACACCGGCAGTGGGGTGAGGGCCCCCCACCCAATAAACTCCTGTTGTGTTTGCACCCCAGAGAGAGTCCCTCTTTTCTTCCGCTCGTCTCCGTAGCCACGCCTAAGTGCTCTTCACACAGGCACGAACCACCGGCTTGCGGCGGTGTCCCGGGGCTAGCCGAGTGTGGTGACACCGACTCCTGCAGTGCCTATGCTGACATCACTTAACATGCTTTAAAGATGGTGAAGAGAACACTAGGACTTCCCCTTGACTTCTTTTACAAATGGTGTGTAGATGGGCACTAGTACAGGTTACTCAAACAAGTTGTAACTTCTCCATCCCTGGAAGTGTTCAAAGCTGGGTTGGATGGGGCTTTGAACAACCTGATCCAGTGGAAGGTGTCCCTGCCCACAGCAGAGAGCTGGAATTAGATGGTATTGAAGGTCCCTTCAAACCTGAACCATTCTATGATCCTGTGACATGATTCTGTGATTTGATTCCTTCTATCAGGTGAGTCAGGTATAAAGGCAGCTCAGCAAACTTGACATCCTCTTGTGGCTTCCCACTTTCTGAGGATCTCTGAAACATTGTCATGAGCATTAAATCATGTAAACACTGACTTGAATGTGGTATTAAAAAGCAACCACAAGCAATGTTGTGGCATGGAGTCCTTTGAATGGATCCATGCATGCTTTGAAGCCAAGCAATTTTTATTCAAAACCAGATTTTTCTACCAAAAAATTTAACTAGGTGGGTCTAAGAAGAAAAACTGATTGAAATTGATCCAAACAATGGAATCTGTGTGTAAAACTAAACTCCAGTTTCATTAATATGACCAGGAAAATACGATCTCTCAAAATCAGGATGTGGTCTGGGCTGAATTTAGACAGAGGTATTCTACCTAAGTAGGCTGTGCACAACAACAGACATTTAAGCACATTGTAATATTAAAAATGCCTTCACTTCTATGGTGTTTTAAATGTTACATAGAAATGTATTCAGTAAAAGCATGAGTTCAGTTAAAGAGTTATTCGATTTCCTTTAGTTTTATCACCAGTGATAGAAAAATAATAATCAAGAAGCTGATGCAAAGCTAAGTCAAGCTGTTAAGAAGGCAAACGACACAAAATAATAGTGCTTTTTGTGGCTATGCTTTTTTCATATTTTATGCTAATAAATTTTATTATCCATAAAAAGCAGTACTTATGGAGAAGGAAAGAAATATTGTGAAGATAGTTCCATAAACACTCATGTGCCACATGAAATGTATTCATGCTATTATTTCTTGCTCTGGTGGGTGTGCTTTCACAGACAGCTGTGTTTTAGTCTAATGCTGGAGGAAAAAGAATTTTAAGCTTCCTCAATTTCCCTGAGGGAAACAAAAATAAAAGAAATCACATGATTTTCCCATGGGCTATTGTAGTTAGGAATGGTATTCCTCAATTTATTGCTCCCACTGAAACACTCCAAACCATGGTTCACTCACTCATTCACCTTTCTCTCTCCCGCATCACTCCCCTGCAAAGGGCTGGAGGGCAGAACTGGAGGTACAAAAGTACAGTAGTAAGTACAAAAAGTACAGTGCACAGTAACAGAAACAAGGCTAGTTGACAGAGGGTACAAGAAAGAAGTGAATTATTCCCATGGGAACCCACAACACCACCTAACATTTTCTGATCTGGAAGGGACCCCTTCCCCCGTCCCTGCCTCTAAGAGTGCTGGAGGGAGACTTTTGACAAAGACATGGGGTGACAGGACAAGAAGCACTTGGCTTCAAACTGTCAGGGGGAAGGTTTAGGTTAGATTTCTTCACTGTGAAGGTGGCAAGACACCAGCACAGGTTGCCCAGAGAGGTTGTGGCTGTCCCATGCCTGGAAACATTCAAGGCCAATTTGGATGGGGCCTTGAGCAATTTGGTCTAGTGGAAGGGGGCCCTGCCCATGCAATGGGGTTAGAAAGAGATGATCTTTAAGGTCTCTTCCAATCCAAAGCATTTTGTGATTCTATGATTGTGTCCTTTTATTTTTATATCTAAATTCAGCTATGCAGTTTTCCTGGGGGGAAAAAAAATCAAGCACAGCAGAATTGCATTTGTATTGAATGGAGTCACCGTGGTATTTATGATGAATCAAAATTACCAACAGGGGACCAAATCAAAATCCTCATAGGTGGATTTACCAAGACGGAAATTCAGGTGGTGGTTCGGGTGGTGGTTCGAGTGAGTCTTTTTTGCCCTCTGAAGGCTTTGAGTCAGTGCAAGAATGAAACGGAGTCTTCAAGGTCTTGTTGTTTCTTGGTTTTTCGCATGTTTATTAATTCTTATCTTACAAATTTCTCTGTGCCCGGCCAAGATGTTCACAGCAGCTCAGACGCAGGGCGACTCCCCCCGTGATGGGAGCTTGCTACCTTCTTATGCAGATAATTACGCACTTATTATTTACAATTCCATGCCAATGCCTAGTACCTATACTAGAACGGTCATTTCTACTTTGACCCAATCCCCTCAAACTACTTTGTGCCCACGTCACTGCAGAAAATGGATGCCAAGGGAGAACAAGAAGAACCCAGGGCACCACCCTAAAATCCCCATCTTGTCCCCCAGTCAGCTCCATTCTAAAAACTCCAAACTACACAATTTTCCACGTGGTGATAAACTACACTACTGTCTGTCACAGCTTTGTGACTTGTAATTCTTCCCTCAGTGCTGGAAGCTTTTTCCATGAATTGAAATCAAAGCCTGTGTCTTCCTGGGCTCTGTGCCAGGGTCTGCTACAACCCCCCTGGACAGATTTTGAACTCCCTTTCTTGGGTCCCAGACCTCTCTAGTGAGGTCTGTGGCCTTCCAGGGCAATCAAAGGGACACCCTGGACTCTAACAGGCAGATTGATACATTGAGATCATGCAAGACTGAGTTCCTACAATTTTTCACAGAATAAAATTTGTTGACTTGCTTTGTCCCTTTACATGCAGGACACAGCTGTGACTGTTTCCATGTCTCCAGGGTACCATGGTGAGGCTCATCTCCTCACCGACTGCAGTGGGGGGAAATTCCAGGGCAGTAACACGCCTTCTATGATTAGTTCCCACAATGTGCATGCTCATCTCCGTGAGCTTGGGTTTCACAACAGTAAAAGTAAATCACTGTGGTGGGAGGTTGTAGAAAGGCGGATTTGGTAATCAAAAGTTTTGGGACAGCATGGCACATTCAAGTATTTTCAGATCCATTTTTCCAAAGGCACGGCTGGGTTTATTCAGACCATCCCATTTCAGGCCATGGGAGGTGCTCCAAATCCCACGTTACAAATGTCAGTGTCCTCAGATGATCTTGATGGGAAGCCTGCAGCAGCCACAGCCTGATATGCAGTTTAGCTGCCTAGTTGTTGAGTAGCATATCTGGTTTCCCAAGAAAGCAGCTATGAGTTTAACAGCAAAACAACAGGTCAAAAGTGGTGTCTGGTTTGAACCAAAATAAAATCACTTAGGAAGCTCAAAATCAGAAATTCTTCCTCCCTACATCACCTGCACTTTATCTTCAACAAGAAAACCCACTTAGATGGGCAAGCAAGGATAGGAAACATTTGAATTAGGATTCCAGATAAACAGGTATTTTCAGATAAAGCACATGGGCAGGAATTTAATCATCATGCAGCTGCCAAACTGGGTATTCCTCAGCCAAGTTCCATGCCAATGAATTCTAACAGCCACTGTGTCAAGCACAGAGTGATGATATTCAGCTTTTGGTGGGTACTGTGTAGGACTGAGCTGCTGGCATCCAAGGAAAAAATCTGGGAGCACACCAGCTGAGCAGAAATCTCAAAAATCTCCAGAGGACTCTCCTTTTCTGTTCCTCCTCATTTATTCTGTTCCTCAGTTCATGCTTTTTTAAAAACCATAGTACTGAGTTTCCTGATGTAACATAATGGATGCTAACAGCAATATTAAAGCAAACATGCATATTCTTCACAGTGATTTGGCTTTTTGCGGTATCTCATTTTCCACATAATTTTTTAATTTATTTTGTAAATCCATGGGAGGCTTAGTAATTGGCAATGAGCACATTATCATGAGTATTTTTGTACCCAAAAACCTTTAAAGTAGAAAGGGTAGGAGGGAAAAACAAAACCAGGAGATGATTGTTTGAATGTGGTCAGTAATATCTGCTGATAATTCATCTGATGCTATTAATTCTATCACTTTAATTCTACTGATACGATTAGCCGCTTGTGCTCTTACTAGGAAATTTAAGAAGAAGAAGAAGGTCATACCTCAAATATTTTCTTTCTTATTAGAGACTGCAGAGCTAATCCAGGATTTATGGAGCCTTTGAGGCTTTGAAGCAGTAGCTACTGATGGATGAAATGTTTTGTGTATTGGAAAGGGAAGGAAAACAGAAAAAAGAGCAATGCATTTCTGCACAGTCTCTTGAGTGGAAAGCATAAATGTCTGGTTATTATTTCTGATTTGCTTTCAACTCTTCAACTCAAGTTTAAAGATTCTACAGAAAGATTAAGCTTTAGAATTGTCTGTCTCAAATGTTATAGATGTAAATGCATTTCATTAAAAGAGCAATGTGTTTAAATAGGAAGAGTAATCAAGTGAAATTTCAGCTCATAGACATCAATGAAAGCTTTTGCATTGCTTTCAGCAGAGCCAGCTTTTCACCAAGACATTTCATTTAAAAATCAAGTCAAAATCACTTTCTTTTTTCTCACGTCTCTATATTTCAGATTTAAAAAAAAAAATCGCTGAAGCTCGCGGAACAAAGGAATATTAAAATTCCAAATGAATCTTATTGAGCTATTTAGCCAGCCAGTGAGACAGAGAAATGGGTTTGGCAATCTCTCCATGGGAGCACTGCTTTGGCTGCAGCCCCTAGATGGCACTGCTACAAGAGATCCTGCAACCCAACCGGGCACTCACAGCTCCACTGAAGAAAATGTGTTTTGCCGGTTGTGGTGAAGCTTACAGAAACAGGTACCTTGTTCTTTACCTTAAAGTCTGTCCTTAACGAGGTGTTTTGTTTTGTTTTGTTTTGTTTTGTTTTGTTTTGTTTTGTTTCAATGTGTGACAAGTGTGCAAAAGTCATACTCACGAAAATAACTTATGTCAAAGGATGTCAAAAATCATACCACAAATGTGAATTTATCTGCGTTATTTTATGAACCCCATCTAGCATTGCAGGATGTTTGTGAGGCATAATAGGCTAAAAGTTACTATTATAATTTTCTAAGGATAGTATTGACCTCATATAACTTTCAGGGTGAGATTCAGGTTCGTTCTCACACATCAGAGTTAATATCTCTGTGAATTCTGTGCTCATGTCTTTCTCCTGCTGTTCCAATGGGACAGACATCTCCTATTTACATCTGTGATGTCAATGAGGATATCTCAGGTATATCAGGATATCTCAAATGGTACAAAAAACCTGTAAACATACAGCTGAATTCCAATCCTGACATTAGGTTAAAGGAATTAATTACACATAATTTAAAATGAATGAGGAACTGAATAACCAATAGTATTCTGGAGAGATTGGAAATTAATGGCATAAGATAGCATAAATTGTGCTCATGCCTATCCATAAAAGAAAGTACTTTCTCTTAAAATGTGGAAACACATTTTACAGGAGCAGCACAAAGCCATCAACTTGATTGTCTCTCTACTTCTGTCCCACCTCCTGAATATAAGGACCAAGCTAAAGGGACAAACTGGCCTTAAATCCTGGCTATTAAATTTGCTTGCAATTATATGGGGGGAGGGGGAGAAAATAGCTTGCAAAAAAGTCACTATAAATACATTGCCTGTAGAGAAGTTTAGGATAGAACATTGTCACTATCACAAAAAGTTCGAAGAAAGATATTTGCATTGCAGAAGGTAATGCCTTTTCTGTGGCTGGCCATTAGATTAGATGGGTTAGGCAACAAATGAAGTGTAAAGGAAAGGGTGTGTTAGCATTTGCCAGCCATAATTGTGCCCTGATGCAAGTGCAACTTGGAAAGAGTGCTCAGTTGAATTCCTCAGTGGGAGATAATGACATGTAGATGCTTGTGCCTACCCTAGAAAATAGCTAATGCTGTCTTTGGACACCAGAAATTTGTGTCAGAAAAAGCCACTCAGGGTAAATCCAACTGACAAATTATTCCTCCGCAAAAGTGAATGCAAACCAAATAGGTTACATTCTCCATTCTCAGCTGCAACATTTTAATAGTTATTTTCCCTCATTATATTTATGCAAGGTTTTTGGGGAAAAGGTCCACTCAATTTATGGCAACATAAGAGCCATCATCCACAGGATCTTTATTTTACACCTTTGTGTCAGAACACCAGAGGCTATAAGTCATAGTTATTATCAGTGTCTCAGAGTTCCTGACAGGTTTCTTTGTTCTTTCTTCAGTGACATTTTGACATTTTGGAATTTTTGTTCTGATCTGTGAGCGTGTAGGTGAATGAGTAGCTCATGTATAAGTCATGAGACAAGACTGAACAGCAAGAGCAAGGGCTAGCACTGATATCAGAGATGAGCTCCCTCCCTCTAATCTCTAAATGCATAAAGCAATCTGAGGATGAGTAGGTAACATACCTTTTACATAAAATACAAAAAGATGCCAGTAGCTCCACCATATCTACCTATATAACTCGATTTTATATACAACTGAGAAATAACAATAATAAAAGCAATAATAAAAACAGCTAAAATTAAAAAGCACAGATATTTTAAATGGTAATCGAAAGAAAGAGGAACACCCTGGTTTGGGAAGTAGATCTGAAAGGTCTGAACACCTCATGCCTAACAATAAATGCAGATGACATCAATACTAAAGGAAAGAAAAATTCCAAGAAATCCACATAAACGTGTTATTTCTATAGGCTAAGATGAAAGAAAGCTATAAGTCATATTGTTCATGCCTAGCAAGCCCACCCATATGAATAAGGATCCATTTCAGAAAAAAAAAAAAACCAACTAATGTGTCTGTTACATTTTTTTCTACATTCTCCTAATTTCCAAGATTTTTGGCATTTTTATCTTTGCTTGCTCTTTAATTTGTTACAGGAAACCCCTTCTGTCTCACACAGAATGGAACCAAGAGACAGGAGACTATAAATGAAAGTGACAGGGGCATGCCAAAACTCAAAAGATACTTCATACAGCACCCAGACAAAGGTTCCTAAAACATTTTCTAAAGGCTAACCTGTCTCCACTCCTTTCTCCCACAATGACTATAATGTGATCCAAATGAAGGTCATCCTAGTTGAGCAAAGGGCAGTGCAGCACAAATATTTCTTTGCAGGGTGATGGGTAACATAAATCAAAAATGTTTTCCATGAATCACAGAATCATAGAAAAGTTCAGGTTGGAAGGCATCCTAAAGACCATCTAGGTTCAACCCCTCTGTCTTGGGAAGGGACAATTTCCAGTAGACCAGATTGCTCAGAGCATCCAGCCTGGTCTGGAATGGGATGTCAGGGATGGGGCAGCTGCAGCATATGTCACCTGTACAGGACCTATATTGTGAGATTCGGATGTAACAGGTTTACCAGCCAACTTTGCATTTACCTCCAAGGTCAAGCAGCATTGGTTCTCCTTAGGACAACTCTCACCAGAGAGCACGGAATTTTCCTGGCTGTGTCTCTTGGTGCAGGATGAACTCATGTCATAGGGAGTCAGAGCTAGAATCAGTGCTAGAGTACATAACCTGCATTGAGCGGTGAATTTGACACTTCCAGTACACAGCCCATTGCTCCTGACCTTGCTTTGAGATAACGATGCACTGTACGAAGGAAATCCAGCCCAGCTTCCAGTTAATCCATAACAATGCAGGGATGCAGATAACCCCCCTTCAATGTGTTTTCTTCAAAAGGCAAAACACAGCACAGAGTGTGGCTGACTATTCTGTGAAGTCTGATTGAGATACAACACGACAGAGTGTACAGCACTTTAAGCAAGAGATCTGCCTTTCCCTGTGTTATGGCTTCATTTTGAATCAGCATTGAATGTCTAGAGACAAATAAAAGAAATAGGTCCATTATAAAGCGATTTTTTTTTCTGTACCTCTCCAATTCTGGGAATCAATAGGTTTTATGATTTCCTGGGGGACAGGTGATGCCTGTTATAAGAACAACTGGCAGTTTGAGATATTTTCATCTCCTAGGTCTCTGGCACAGAGTACAGTTAATATATTACTTATGCAACAGAAATAAATGCGCAAAGTATATTAATTAAATTTGTTGAAAATCCCTCTCCCATCATTAAGAAGCGTGTTTTCATATATGACTTTTTGAGGTTACAGGAAACCTTTTTTCTCATAGTTTTGAGGGTTAAGTGTAGCTTTGACCCCTTATTAATGATTGGAAAAAAGATGTTGCACACTTGGGAAGACACTTGAAGTGAAGAGTATTTGTGAAGGCATGCATAAAAGAAAGCAAATTTTCAGCATGCAACTGGTAGAGGATTTTGACAGCCAGCTACAAATATTATTTCTGATCCAAGCGTCCTGCATCATTTCACATTGTGTAACACTGGTCAGATGAACCTCTGTCTCCAGATGTAATTCCTTTCTGATAGTTAGGATTATTAAGCAATTGTTCTACCTTTCCCTATTAGCTACCAAAGCTGAAAATAACTCCTGTGAATCATACAGCTGCCACATGGATACCTGCACACTCATGTTCCACAACAGTGCTGAACGAGTACAGCTGTTCAGCTGTGTGAGGAGAGGCTCACAAAATGCCTTTAAAAAACAAAACAAAACAATCAGAAAAAAAGAGAAATGGTATTCCCAAATGTGGTCCCAAAGCAGTACACAGTTCCTTTTTCAGAAAACCCACCTCAACTAAAGTGAAATAAAGATACTCATGTTGTCTGTTCACTCTGAGTACAGAAATACATGGCATGCTAAGTTCAAAGACAGGACTACAATTTTAGCAGAGAACACTAAAGAAGGATTAGTGATGAAGTTTGTGTTTTTGAAAACATTTATGAAATGAAATCAAATTGTTACACTTGGCATTTGTTTAGTGAAAGGAAAATGCATTAGATTTTTTAGAGATAGGGTCAGACTGTTTAATATAGACGTCTGAGCTGCACATTACACTCCAGAAAATGCCGTAGTTTATACAATCTGAATAAATGAATGCATATGTATTGCTTAAATCTTATTTAGATATGTACAGGGACTTTTAGGATGTTACTGGCTTGGAAGTTATCTGAGGAAATCCTGTGCCTCAGTGCTGTAGTGCCATTGTCCTCTGCTACATGTTGAAGGATATCCATACAGTTACTCTCTTTTCTGCTGGGCCCTCTCTGACAGCAACATGTGAAGGCACTATTCCACTTAAAAGGGAACCCTGAAGCTCAGATGTGCCTATGAAAGAAGGAAAGAATACCTCTCCTAGCTCATATGGTACATTTAGAACAAGACGTGCTTTTTCTCTCCCAGATTTCCAAATTAGTGTTCTGTCTTAAGCAGATGGATGTTTCTGTTCATCTTAGAGTCATGGCACACCATGAGAAGGCTAGCACTGAGTACCAGGAGATAATCCAGACTTCCAGCATGTCCAGTCAGGTTGAAGAAGGTGTGAAAAGAAATAGGAACTCCAAATCTACTCTCTATCCAAATTAAGATACTAATATAATAGCTAGACTCCCAGTACACCCTTGGCTTATACAATATGAAAATCATATCACCGGAACTGCAGAAAAGAACATCAAGAGTCTGATGGAATTTAAAAAGTAAGAGGGTCTCAATGCATAAGAATGTGTAAAATCCTGATGCTTTAACTTTAATTTAACAAATTATACCTGCTATGGAAGGGTTTTAAAATATAGAATTCACTTTGGATAGAACGAAACTAGAACTCTGTAGTAAGAGTTAATAAGATATTCTAGAACATTTAGGTTGAAATACCCCGTAAGACAATTCATAACATTGGTGAACAAAGCTTTTGTTTTATTTTTAATCAAAAAAAGCAAATTAGTCCAAAAAAAGAGTTCTAGAAGTTGCTAATAAAAAAAGTGGCAAAATGTTCTGTATTTACTATATTCACATTCTCACCCTTGTCCTAATCTTACAGCATATCCTAATTTTACAATGTGTTAACTATAATTCCTGAATTACTCATTTTTTGAGTAGTTGGAATTCCATATAATTTCTCTGCAAAGCATTTCATGTGTGTCAATGAACAATGACATGAGGCTTTTTCTCAGACTACCCAGGCTTTGAATAAAGGCTGAATGCAGCATTCATTTAAATCAGTGTATTGATTTTAAAAAGTTGTTTGGTTATTTTTAACTTCATCTATTTGCCTGCCACCAAAGAGCTCCAGTGGCCATCGTGCAGCTAGAAGACACTTCTGTTTTTGAGAAAAAATGGTTGTGGTGGTTTGCCAGGCCAGTACTTCTCATAACTCTGAAACAGTTGCAGCAGTGATATATGATTCATAATTGGGATATTTAGCCACATTTTTATATAATTTCTTTTTGAACTAGGTGTTGAATAGGTATATTTTCTTTTTTTTTAATAAAATGTTGTGGTTATACAAATAACTATAGATGTATGTTGCAGTGCATGATTGAGGTTTTTCAGAGTTGTATATGTATTTTGTTTATTTTCCTGTATTGGTATATTGCTTCCAAAGCCCTTCCCCCATTCCCAATTCCCTGTGGTATCACCCTGGTGGAACCACTCCCTCCCCTTTCCCCTGCTGGCCCGAGTGCTCTCCTGCCCAGGCTGCGCCCTGGATACAAAAGAGGAAAATGAGGGCCCAGGCCTGGCTCTGCCACGTGGATCTGCACTGGAATAAACCACTTAAACCCACGTCTGAGGCCCGCTCCTTTATTCCAAGCCTGAAACCACATGCAGCCAGAGATTGAAGAACCCACGAAGTGTCTGGTTATGCTGGTCTGTGAACTACTGCTTAGCCGGTAATCAGCCACAGAAACCAGCCTCAGATGTACAGATCAGTTTGTTTGCAGGGGAAAAGCACACAGTATCTTTTATTTTAAAAAAAAAGAAAGAAAAAAAAAGAAAGATAATGTTAAATAAATTACCTTTCCTTTCAAATGCATTTTGTATAACCATAGAAGAACAGGTATACCCTCCTCTAGACAAGATTGCTCAAAACCCCATCAAACTTAACTGAACACTTCCAGAGATGGGGCATCCACAGCTTCCCTGGGCAACCTGTGCCAGGCCCTCATCATCCTCACAGAGTGTCATCTGAACATCCAAAATGTTAGGAAATATCCACAAGATGATTTAGTAAATTTAAATTCATCCTTCCACCATACAGTCAGAGGTACAAAGTAAAAGAAAATAACCCATTTTAAAGCTTACTTCCACTTTCTAGCTGAAGCAGTTTCTGCAATTTTCTTTGTGGTTTGTTTCTGTTTGTTTAGGGTTTTTTTCCACACATGTAATTAAAGGGATAAAAAAAGTTTTCTGCATGGTTTTCTGTTTTTTCTTTCCTCTTCATTAATTCACCTTAACTCCAGGGGCCATCAAAGAGTTGCTAGAACTTAGATATTGTAAAAGATCTCTGGAAAGTTCTCATGTTTCCTAATAAAAATGTACAAATGTTTTCTTGCATATCTGTTTCCTGCAATGAATCCATTTACTCTTTTTACCAGCAGTGATGCACATTATCAACTAATATCCCATTTGCTTTTTGGTCAGTCAGACAACAGGCTGGGATAAATTATTTCCTTAAACTGCATGTTAGGAAACATTCAACTATAATTTATGATATCCCAACCCATTCCAACCCCCTGCCCTCTTCTTTTCCTTTCCATCTACACAGCACTTCTTAAAACAAATGTATTGGGATTTTTTTTTTTCTCCAGCACTCATGACATCTCAAAGGTTCAGAAGGGCTGGAAACTACAATCGTCATTTGGCTTTCATGAACTCCTAGAGAGCCTTTTCTCTCACACATTAAACGCACAACAAGGAGGACAATCTCTGGTCTTAGAGGAGCCTTTGTGGAGGTGACACGTCTGTTGCAATGGTGTCAGGAACCCAGCATGTGTACTTTCCCTAGATGTGCAATTTGAATTATTTGTTGGTAGAAATCAACACTGTTTTTTCTGACTTCAGTGGAGTCCTGGAGTCCTATTCCTGATGGCAGCTGTTGGGCTTTTGGCCAGCAGTTTCCAAGTGCTTGATTTCATGGTAATTTCTGAATCAGAGAGGTATGTGGATTGTCCCAGACCATAGAGCTTTCCCTTTAATTTAGTGAGGGTTTGTGAAAAGATAAGTATTCAGTACTGGATGTTGCTATCCTGCAGATTTCCATAGGAATACAATGTAGTTATCTCCCTAGGCAGTGATTTGATAGAGTTATGAAGCAATATATCCTAGAAATATCTTTTTCTGTCATATTTATAGCAATTATGTCAAATAGTGAATTTAAATAATTTGAGATGATTACTGCAGGTTTGTGAAAACACACAGTTTGACATATTCACAAGTTTCAATTACTGTATGTGTAATGTAATTATGTGGAGTACAAAGCTCCAGGGGAAGTTGTGTTTTCTAAATACACCTTGTCTGTAATGCAATGATCTTTACTCCTTTTTCTTTCCCCAAATTTGAAAATATCATAAATTTTGTCAATGGCTGATCATTTGTCAGATTTCACTTTTAAAATCTGCATAGACTTAAGTACAAAGAGAAAAAATAATCAGAATCTCAGCAAACCATGTCCTTTGTGATCACACAAATGGAATAACTCTTCAGTTTTGTTTTATATTTTTCTGGCCACTGTTCAAGATCCCCTGAGTACTGCTTTTACTGAGAGAAAGTTTAGAGTACATCATCTGTTTCAAAACAAGCCTTTGTAAGAAGAAACTTGATAATGATTAATCAGCTGATATGTTTTGGAAATTTTACGAGTCATTCTCTTAAAGTTACCATGCCACTTTTAGTGGCCTTTAGTATAATTTCTTACAAAAAGATAAAAAAGGTGAATGACCATCTGATCATTGATTCATGCCATCTGTGACTGTAGGAACCATACAGCAGATGTACTGTCTTACACATATATCCTCCCAAATCTCACACAGCTCAGACCTTCTTAAAGGATCCTGGTTAAAATGTGCTCCAGGAAAGGAGCAGGAGGGTTGGGGGCTGTGGAAGGTGACAGTGGCAGGAAGTCAGCATTTTGCCGTGGTGCTGATTCCAGTGTTTATAGCAGCTTTCTCTTTTGTCCTTGCAAGACATTTTGTGTTAGCCCCAGTGCCACAAACACTGGCATCAGTGGTTGTATTTCTGTGAGCTCTGCAGTTTCATCCACAGAATTCCCCATATGGAAATGCCGATTAAAATTTATATTATGCTTTTAAATACACAAAGTTTCAGAGCTGTTAAATTTGATCATCTCTAAAGCATCTGTGTATTTCATTTACATCTCACAAAAACAGATTGACATTAAAATCCATTTTATTTGGGTTGCTGTGATAACCCCAAATAACCCTAAATTCCTTCTGTTCATATTTACTTACATGCATGGCTTTGGGAACTCCTTATCCTTTTGATGTCTTTATTTTCATTGCTAGTGAAGCTGTTTTCATATCTAGCATGGGATGCAGATCTGTTTATTTTATTTTTGACAAATTTTGAATCACACACGAAAGAAGATATTTGTGATTATTCTTTCTCTGTAAACAACTACATGTCCATTCTATTGTGTCATTTATCAAAATAATTCTAATTATTATCATTCAAATTCCAAATTTCCTTTTTCTTAAGGAGTTGAAATATATGCTCTTGACAGGTTTGACAGTTGTTTGATGTGAACTTCTGCTTTAAAAGATCAGTAAAAGTCTTTTTTATTATCTGGGTAAATACGACTTCCAATCCCAAAATAGCACAATTTATTTTCGATTAACTGGAAATGTGCAGAATAAGAAGTGATGAAAAGCTTTCTTTCTAAAATAAATTATTTAACCCCTAGGTGTAGTCAATTTCAATGTTGCTTTGACACAAGACAAAACCTTCCTGTTGACCTTGATGACAAAACAATTTGTTGCTGTACCCTTAGCTGATAAACATTCCTAAAAGGTAATCAGGGTGACGGGTCATTTCCTAATGTGACCACAGTGTCCCAGCATAATTCCAGAAGAAGGCTGATCTCATGTTCTGGTCACATTGGTGTAATGTTTTGAAAAAGATCATCAGAATAGAAAATCAAAAATGAAAAAGTGAAACCTAATGTAATTTCCAGAGCCTTTGGATGTAATGAAAGCTATGGCTAGAAATAATGCATTCCCTATCGACCATTTTCTACATAATGACTTACATGATTGCCATTCCTTTTAACCTCTTTGTTTGGATTTCTAGAAAGGAGTAGTCTACATAAATGAGAATATATTTCTTTTCCTGAAGATGTGAGCAAGTTTTACATAAAAAAATATAAGTACATTTACTTGTTTAGAAATCTAGAATTATCTGTATGAATAGATGAGGAACCAGTGCCACTTTCATTTATGTAGTGCATTAGTCCAAATAACGTAATTAGCACAAATAATGACCTGTTTACATGATCTTCATATTCATCCTCTCCCATGGTAGTTTTGTTCCACTGATTTAAATTTCTGACCAATTAGTTAAAAGTTCAGCAATGAATATAAAAGATGGGTGTTTCTGGGTTTCTTAAAAACCAAATAAACCCAAACCAATTCATGAGAATTAACAATAGAGAAATTAATTGTGATTGACATACTGGCCATGAATGTATGCATGGACCAAACACAATATGTGCTGTTGATACTGGTATTAGCTAAAGAATAATTATCAAAAATAAACATGGATGTGTACAAAGAAATTAGTGGCACAGGAAAAACAAAGCAAGTTCTCTGCCATGCGGGCTTTGATGAGACTGGAATAGTTCTGGACAAGAGGAAACCAGACTGTCTGCGTATCAGGGAATGCCAGGGCATGGTTGCCTGGGAAGAGATGAGAGATGTCAGTAATTTCCTGCATATATTGGATCCTTCTTGGAGTCTGCTGGATTAAAAACTACATCCTAACTTATTTTTGCTCTAAATGTTGTTGGATGTGTATTGCAGAAGTGGTTTTTATCCCATTCTCCAAAGCAGCACAAATACCAAAAAAAAAAAACCCAAAAATTCTTTGCCTCAGGAAAATCTCAGATTCCTGACCAAGTGGAGAATGACTGCAGAACACTACACTGTCAACCACTGACAATAATCCCATCAGAAAGGCTCTTCAGACAGCGAGGTGAAGAACAAGAAGAATAATTTTCATCATAGGACCTCCACTAGGGCTCTAAATGCAAATTACTTTATCAAAACACAAAAGTTATAGACCTATATACTGCGCATTTCTAAATGAAAAACAACACAAATCAGGTTAATTCAGGCTACCTGTTATTCTTTACTCTAATGTTATAAAAGAAGCAGGTTTTCTTTTCAGGGCAGTGATTCTGACTGCCCTGAAACACTGATTCATCTGCCTGTGTGGTTAAGTAAAAATTTCTTAAGTATTCTGTCTGTGCCATCAGGAGTCTCCTTTTCCTTTTAGACAAACTTCTTCTCTCTATGACTGTGAACACAGATCTCAGCTCTAATAATTTGCTCTCCTCTACCGTCTTGAGATCTTTACTAGCAGCCAGACAGTTTGAATCCTCTGTAATTATTATTAGATCTTGTGGTAGCTGGTGTGGAACAACAGCATCAGGTGTAACACTATAGGAAGGTCACATCTCAGCATTTAGTAAAAGATCTAATGAATTAATTTAGTGACAATATCAAGTACTAAGCCAACTGCATCTTTTAATTAACAACAAATGTGTGTTATAATTAATAAATTACCTTAGAGGCAAAAATCAGTTAATGACTTGTAGGTTAGAGATCAGTATATACAAAAAGAGATGTAGGCATGGGAAACACATGAAAGATTTAATAAGAGCTAAAATTTTTCACATATATGGAATAAATTAATGTTTATCCTCCCAAGATAAAAGCAATGCTGTCACAGGATAACTGAACTCTTTATGTACAGTGAATTGGTAAACCCTGTCTGCCTTATTGAATCCTAGAGTTAGAGAATGGCTTTCAAGAGACTTCTGTTCACCAAAGGAAAAGTCTGATGGAACTGGATATCTTTAATGAGAACAACTGTTATAAAAAATTCTACTAAAAATTTAGAATTAAACTTAGGAATTGCAGCAATGAATAGATGTGCACTACATTTCAAGAATAATATTTGTTTCATTTTAAAGTCCTGCTCTGTTTGAATTCAAGCCAAAATGTACTGGAGCCTCTAGTTTTGCATTTGTACCATGAACTTTATAGTGTACCCATGGATCATCCTCCTAAAACAATTTAATCTAATTTAAGGCAGCTGAGATGCCCATGCCAATGGAGCCAATTTACAAACTACTGCAGAGAATGATTTCTTTAAATTATTTTTTATGATAGGGACATGACATTTCTAAATAATCTTAATAACAGATGAGAATCCTCCACAAATGTATTGTGATATATAAATAAACTATATATTAAACTACCTAGATGTTTTCACTGCTTCTCCAAGGCAGATCAAAGGGAGACATTATTCAATTATTAATACAGTGTAATCACATGCTATCAAAGAAAGAAGGAAGTTAAACATTTGAAACAAAAAGGGAAAATTTTCAATTACTTACTCAAAGTAGCAGTATGCAACATGATACAACACCATCAACAAACCATGAGAGCATTTCCAGTTAAGAGCTGATGGGGGGGATTACTTTTCTTTTTCAGTTCTTCAGTTCAAAGGCCAAATTTCTCTGCTAAGTCTAGAGTAGAAAAGCTGAGGTCCTTCACAGGAGAGCAATTTAAGATGTTTGCAGCAAGAACCTAGGTCTCCCTCTTGATCAACAAGGAAATTGTCTCACCTAAAGCTTTTCTGTAGCCGTCTTTATTGGTCTCTGTAAGAAGAAGTTAGATCCTAACTTCTTACAGAGAAGTTAGATACTAACATCAAACTTAGTAAAATCACCCCATTTTTTAGCTATTGGACCTCAAAAAGTAGAAATAAAACGAAAACCTCCAATTTGAATCTAAACAAGCTCTCATAGTTAGAGACTTGATGGTGTTGCCCACATTGAGGGTGCAGCAGAACAGGAACAGATGATTCAACAATGCAGGAATTGGAGATGACTGGGAGATTCCCTTTAAGTGTTCATCCCGATAGGAAATAAAATGGGGATTTGAAGTACTGTAGGTGAATTACAAACTCTATAATCATCCTGCCCAAACTTTCACGCATGCAATGGAAATCTCTCCAAACAAAGTTTTCAAGGTCAGGAAAGGATTTTTCTATTTTTATAAAGTAGCACCTTTGAATTTGAAAGTTTTGGGTTTGTCATCAAAATGGAATTATATTTGGTAATCAAAGTGCAAATCCAGTTCTGAAATTAATGAACAGGGAGAAAAACAGGTTTGAAGCCTTTCCATTACATTTTTGACAATTTCAGAACTGCGTTCAATATATTATTCCTAGGGCTAGGGTTTAAAGAGCTGCTCTCGTCAGTTCTGATTTTGGATACTTGCTGGTATACTCCATCACAAATGACCTCTTCCTATGTCTTTTGAGGTGATCTTGAATATGGACAACATCACAAGTCAGCACCAGACCAAAAGACTTTCTCCTTGTCCTGTATCTTCCACTTAGATAAAATCAGATCCCTTTCTGGGATCTGGGACAGAGTGAAAACACCAACCACTGAAAGGCAATTAACAGCAATTCCTGTTACGTTACCTCAAAGCTGCAAGACATCCTCTTTTAGAACAAGAGGAAATGGCTTGAAGTTTCACTTAGGGAAGTTTAGATTGGGTATTAGGAAACATTTCTTTTCAGAAAGAGTGGTCCAGCCCTGTAAGAGACTGCCCAGGGCAGTGGTAGAATCACTGTCCTTGGAAATCTTAAACATGTAGGCATGGCACCTGGGGACATGGTTTAATGGTGGACTTGGCAGTGATATATTAACAGTCAGACTTGATGATCTTAAAGTTTTTTTGCAACTTTAATAACTATAGGATTCTGTAGTCTTTTGTTCAAAGACTGTGCTAGTAGAGGATCAGCATGTCTCAGCAGTCTCAGAGTAGAAAAAGCTGTCCTGATTTGGACTATTCTATGAGTAATATTTCTTCAACAAGGGATGAGTTGGAACCTATACCCTGTGTCTGGCAAGTCTGATCCAACCATCCTTCTTGCATGAATTAGAACATCTTCCAAACTATAGTAATTTATACCAGCTGTGATATTGATTATCTCTCTGGCATAAGATCACTCTTTTGGAGGGGAATACTTTTCTTATTTGAAATTTTTTATAAAAATCAGAGCTTATCCTATGCTTTAAAATTAATAATTTCTAAATTTTTCAGCATAGAAATGAGCATTCACACTTAGGCACTGGGATAGTAATCAAATATGTTTCTGTTTAGAATGATCTCTGGCCTGAGATTTTTCACAAATTTTACATCTGGTTCCCAAATGAGCTCAGCTGATAATCAGTGACTTATGAGAAAGCATCAAGAAACATGTCTTTTGAATCTGCTTACAAGGTCAAAAAATTCCAACAGGATTTAATATATGTACACAAGCTTGATGTATTGGAGTGCTGTGTTTTTTTACAATGCTAACAGTTTGATGAGAATATCAATTAAACATGACTGTATGGTTAAAATTTCCATCTCTAAATGCAGCTGCAGCAAGTAACAGGGCTGCTAATCAAAGCAGTGTTATAATTTAGCAGTGATGAGGAAAGCAGTAGCCGTCAGAAGGGAATAACAGAAAGGAGGCAGCTGCTTTCATATCATTTTAGTGTCCATTTCTTTAATGAGCCTGAGGAGACAATTCCCTGCTGACTATTCATTAATTAATGGAATTTATGATAGGAGAAGAGCTATCAGCATGCAAACAAGTGGAGAACAGGTGATGACAGTCTGTTTGCAGGGAATGAGCATATTGAGGGAAGGAAGCTTTTGAATAAAGCAAATGAGATCTGGAGGAGATATTTAACATAAATTCCACATCTGGGCAGCAATGATGTGTGGCTTACAGATTAACAGGGATATACTATTAAACTCAAGTTATGAAAAATCCATGATCAGATATGGGAGAAAGAAGAAAGCAGCCCAGAGGATTCAGCATCTGGCTCTTTCCTGTTCTCAGTGACTTCCACAATTTTGTCATGACTCCATTGCATTAATAAACAGTTGAATAGATCCCACTAGGAGACTCTGTCTCCTCCCCTCTTGGTCTTTCAGGGTTATACTAGTGTCTTGCCCTTTGGCTGGGAATTCTTTGATGCCTCTCAAGGCGAACAAGACCCTTTCCCAATTGTGAAGACCTCAGGACACAGATAAGATTTTGCCAAAATCAACCTGCAGAGATTAATAAAGGGAAGACAATATCACGGTGCAGGGCATCAGCCACCCCACTTTCAGGTTGGAGACCCTTTGCATGTGTATGACATCAAAGGGTAGCTGAGATTGCAGATTTAGTTGTAGCCTTATGGTATCAGTTGACAAAAGGATTCTTTGAGCCTCTTTGCACAGCTTGAATTCTTGCAACACTGAACACCCTCAAGCCTGGTTCCAATTAATTCTTTTTGATCACAAAGTGTAAAGTGCTTGGATTTAGACATATTTATACTAAACAGAACTCCTGGTAATGCTGTTTCTGTCCATTTTCTACCATGGGGAATTTTGTGTAGGACATCTGAGGAACATAGTGGAGCTCAGTTCTGCAAGTGCAAGCTCCCTAAAGACTTGATGTTAGCAACATAGCTAAGAGCAGCCACAAGCCTGCTGTAAACAGGACAGGCTGAGGCAGCAGATACTGGACATGTGAGATAGATCGTGACTGCAAAAGTTCCAAACAATATCCCACCACATTTTGGGCACTTATGTTATGAAGACCGTAGTGACAATCACACTCACACAGTACAACACTATTAGAAATCTGTTCCTCACCATCTTGACTCTTCTGCATATGCAGTAGCCAAAAACAAGGATTTCATTTTTGACACTATATTCTACACACAAACTGTTCCACATATGTTCTCTGAGTGGGTAGCTATAGCACATTCTTTTTCTACTAAGGTTTCCAAATGTCAGGGATGTTACACATTTTTCTCAATGGCTCTTCTGTTGGGTAGATGATGGAGAAGTAAACAAACAACAAAAAGAGTTGAGCAATTTTGTCCAAGGTCATTAGTTATGACTTAATGCAAAACATATCTGGAATGCATCGTATAAAAAAAACCCTAAACCATAGCAGTTTACATGAGAAAATATAGAGTATAGGAAGACCCCCTCCCTTTATACCATATTGCTTTATCAAATTTGCAACATCTTAGGGCTGAGGGGAGGAAGAGGTATTCCATTAGCATCATGGAGGCTTGGGTAAATAGGGGTAAGGCTTAGATAATAAACAAAGTCCTTGATTCCATAAGGAATTGGACATAAAAATTGTCCAATAAATATTCTCAGTTTTATTTCATTGCTCACATTTCTCTGCATTTCTTCTAAAATCTGTATCTCTAGGAGTCCTATGAAAACCTATTTTTTATTATAACATAGGTTAAAATAAACAAATACAAAGCAAACAAAAACCCTACCAAAAACCCACAAAAAATCCTACTCCCAAACCGAATCAAACCAAACAGATGAAAGTTAAAATGCATATTTTAAAGAATTGCCTCAATTTTTAAACAAGACTTGAGTTTCTGTTTTATTTCTTTTGTATTTTAAGGGGAGACTCAATCCATCTTCGTGATTTCTTGGTGTGACTCCTTTGCGTGACTCCTTTCTGCAGGGAAGGAGCACAGATACACATGATCTTTCTGCCCTGTATGAAATTTGTTTATTGGCTCCAATCTAGTTCAGGAGTTCAAAATAATTTCAGTAAAAGATGAAATAACAAAAATTAATGAGTAATTAGCAAGTAAGGAAATTATCATTGTGACTTTCTCAGTATATTCATGCAGGACTGCATGATAGAGAGTGGAAGCCTGTCTTATTTCACTGTGAAATATTTCATTAACTTCTAATAAATAATATGCAGCTTTCTTGGCCCAGATTTTTCATTCACAGGAGTGACCTGTACAACCCCTTGATGTTAAATCAAATACTGCTAAATACAAACAGATTATTCAGATTTTAACTTGGACTTTTTGCACTTTGAGGAGAAATACTGAAATTGTTGGCCATTAATCACCTTTCATGGCTGGAAATATGTGTCTAATGCCATCTTTGAGTCAGTCAAAATCTAGCTAATGAAAATATCACACATGAGAATACATACATATTTTAAGTTTGCTGATGTATTATAGAAGTTATATTTATCTGAAGGCAGGTGGATTCTTCAAGGCAACATGGGCCAGGCTGCCCAACCTCTACAAATATTTTCCCATACCTGAGGTGGAAAAACTAGCAGAAGTTTAAAATGATGTTTTCCAAGAGAACCTGTAACTAATCCATATAAAAGCCAAATAGATATGGTACTCAAATTATAACCTGAGTCATATCACCTCTAATAGGTAATAAGGGAGAAGTGTTGTTTTCAAGGAGATAAAGAAAATGAAATTATTGCTTTCCACTTTTTCATATTTTTTTTTTTTTTGGCATTGAAGCAGCTCTTCCATACATGCATGGCCTGACTGTGATGAGCACCAACAAATTAACCCTGAGATTAGCTCTGTTGGTTAGAGCATGGGTACTAAAAGCACCAAGCTTTCAGGTTTGATTCCCAGAAGGGCCATTCACATGCTGGATTTGGTCATTCTTGTGTGTCCTTTCCAATCTAGAATTCTCTGTGAAAAGAATCTGGCCATGGCAATAGAAACAGAACAGCTACAGAAATACAAGTGAGTGGTGGATATAGGAACTCTGTTTTTCTTTCTCTCATATTCAGTGGGTGCACAAACATCCAAAATCCGGTGGTGGTAATGGTGATGTAAACCTCCAAAACCAGCTCACCTGGTTGTACCAGGTATTAAGGCATAAAATTAATAGCTTTATCCATTTTTTCATTTGACAATTTTTTTTTCCTAAGACACAACCTACCTTTCATGAATTTTTAATTGATTTTATACTTAGCTGTGTGTCAAAGTTGATGACAGAGAGTTTTAAAATACATGTAGTCCATATAAATTTTAAAATATATGTACTCCTACCTTAATAAAGGCAGAAGGATGTCTGAAAAAATCCTCTGAAAATGCAGCCAACTTCCTAAGGGAAAAAAAAGAGTATGTGTATATATATATACACACACATATATATTTATAATATACATATATATATAACCATCTGATGAGAACTTCATGTACCAGCAACAAATCAAGATACCCATCCTTTTCCCCAGTGTTTGGTTAACCCCATCTCTAGATAAACATTTAAATATTTAATAAATAAATAATTAAATATTATATTAGTTGCTGCTATTATTATTTTTTTTTGTCCCAAGTCTGATCAGCATATGAAACCTGCCTATATATTACATCAGAAATTATAGAGGAAATTAATAATGATTGAAATGCTTTCTGATCTTATCTTTTATGAGTAATAAAACAACTAATTCCAAAACAATAACTGAACCTTCCCTCCAGATAGCTGGAAGATATTTTTTTAGTTCCACAGTTTCTTCATCATTCCTGAAGGTTATCATTATTTGCTTTTCATATTTAACTGAGACCTGAGATTAATGAAACTAAAAATTACAGATTTTAATATAAGTTAAAAGTATTAAAAAAATTGTATAATCTTACTGTTCTTCATGCAATTTTAGGACAATCCGTAAAAAACAAAGGCATATAATTCCAAGAAAGATGAAAAGATTGAATTGTTGGCATTACTACTCAAGTTTTAGTTATAATGTAAGAGCAGGGGGAAATTGAATATATTTGAAGGAAAGAAAATGTAAAGCTTGTTAAGAAAAAGTTATTTCTTCATAAGTTTCTTTTTGAGCTTCTAAAACTCATTGCTGCAAGATACCCATGAAAGCACTTAGGAAAGAAGCCTCATGTCTGAATTTGCAGAAAAATAAAAATTACTGTGCTTTAGGTTTTACACCCTGATAAATTTATTTCAGTTCTAATTGGAGAACTTCTCACTCAAATACCTTGGCCTTTGTGTTTCTATGATGAAATGACCAAATGGAATCGTATAAAGATAGGTTCAGACATTTGTTTTCAACAACTCAGGTGTGCATCACTGATTGCTCTAGGAGGGATGAAAGAACCTAAAAGTAAGAAAGTGAATTATCTTATTTACTTTCAGTTTCCTTATGCAGGTATGTCTTTAAAGGCTGAGGGCATGAGTCTATAAGTGCAATCTCTATTTCAAGGCAACTGTTCTTACCACCCCAGTTACTACAGAATAAACACCTAAGTTACAGCACCCCTTTTAAGACCTTGTTAATATACATTTTTTCCTAGTAACTAAGAGCAAATACAGAAGTATTGCTTCATCCCATTCGCTGCCCTCAGAGACAGAGCTCCTTGTTTCAGATCCAAGTACCCACTTCACCTTTTGTCCCTCATTTTGCTTAAATTTTATGGCATAATTCAGAAATACTGTAGAGTGGGAGACCCCAGTGAAAAGATTTCATAGAATCATAGAATATGCTGATTTGGAGGGGACTCATCAGGATCATCGAGTCCAACTCCTGGCCCTGCACAGCACCACCCCCAAGAGTCACACCACATGCCCCACAACATTGTCCAAATGCTTCTTGAACTCTGTCAGGCTTGGTGCTGTGATTGCATCCCTGGGGAGCCTGTTCTAGTGCCCAGCCACCCTCTCAGGGAGAAAACCTTTCCCTGATACCCAGCCTAAGTCTCCCCTGACTCAGTTTCATGCCATCTCCTCAAGCCCTGTCACTGATCACAAATGAAAAGATTGGTACTTGCCTCTCTGCTTCCCCTCATGAGGATATTTAGGACCCCAGCAAGGTCTCCCTCAGTCTTCTCCTCTCTCTGGGGATATCCTATACCTCCCGACACAAGCTTGTAAAAAGCCTGCTGCTCCCTTAAGGTTGTCTCCAAATGTATTAAGGCACTGACATGTGCCAGCTACACCATGGAGAAATAGTACTTAAAAGGAGCATGAGTAAAGAGGACATTAGAGCTACAGCTGGAACCCATAAAATATCTTGAGGAAAGAAGTTGTGGAAAAATATATTCGTTTTCTGAAAAATTCAAAGTGGTGTGACACTCACCAGAGAAGTCTCTCCAGTATTACTAAATGCAGAAGGAGGCAAGATCAGAACCGAGGTATTTAAAAAAAAAAAAAGATGGTAAAGAAGGTCAAAATTAATTTCTTTAGGAAGTAAAGACAGGATTGAGCGTGTTTTTTCTATTTTATCTAAACTTGTGGCAATTTTGTTTTCAAGTTACTGTATTTTTTTTCCATTTTCATATTCTAGAAAAAGATAGGCTGTCAAACAAGCAAGGAAAAATACACTTTTTCTATCATTCCTTTTTAAAATTCCTGTTATTAGGATTGTAAATCCTGGAAGTCCTTTCACTCAGAAGGAGGGACCAGCAGGTGGCTTATGTATCAAAATTGCAAAGCTTTTGTTTCATTTTCAACAGGAAAAAAAAAGTAATTTTGTGTGGATCACAAAGTTAACCAGTAAGAGATGAAAAATAGTCAAATTAGTCTTCCAACACTGCAATTCCGTGGCTGAATAATCAGATCCTTCAAACTCTACAGTAGAATTTGCTCTGCAATTTACACTAGATTGTAAACTCTGAGTCACTCTTTTACCCCATTTCTTAAGTTTATGTTAGCACGACTGTAAATTATGACTATTTCAAAATAAAATCTTAAGTCACATGGATCATGGGAATACAATTTATGAACCATTTTTTAGCCCTATGTTCTTGTTTGTTGCATGAAACAGGCCAATCCCATCCAGAAAACTTGATATCTATAATTTCTAATTCCTCACACATTAGACATGTCTCTATGTGTTTTAGTCAATTTATATTTGTATCCAGTATTCTCAATGTTCCCATTTATTGTAGTTTTAAATTCATGTGCATTTATTGATTTCAGTTCCATCTACTCCCAGTTCACCTTGGCATTACTAGGAAGAGTCATGCACACAGTTCTTATGATGCTTTGGTATCTTTTCAAATAGATGTGAAACTAAACACTGCTGTGATCAATTTGAGATAAATTTTGCCGGATTTTTTTTTCAACTACTACAAATGTGCATGAGTTATTGGAGATGGTTGGTTCTTATGAGGAAAAAAAAATTCATAAATTCCACTGAGTAACAAACTATTTTAAATGACTGTATATTTGAGTAGCTCGTAAATATGCCCAGTTTCAGCCCTAGATTTACTATATTTTTAATTTTCCAACAGAATAGCCATAGTTTTAAGGCTTTCATCTGAAGTCTGGTCTATTTAAAGGGCACAATGTACTTAACTATTCAAAAGGGTTCTTGATCCTATGAATGCACTTTGCTAGTAATGGGATAGTCATTTTCCAGGCCAGTAAAAAGCTATTACTCACTGGAACACAAACAGATTGAGAGAGGGAAAGCTCATGCTGATGGCTGGCAGCCTGACAGAGGGAAGTGGGAAATATGGCCCTTTCCTGAATTAAGTTGCAGTGACTCTGTCTGTTCCAAACATTTGACTCCTTTCTTCTTGCGATACTCATGACAATAACAGGATAACAGATTTATGTCATGAAGGCACTGACCTTTGTCAGAAGGAACATTTTGACAGGAAAAGACGTGATGTGCTGCTCCGCTCTGTAGTTTTGACAATGACTGACAGTAGGGCCGTATATCGACATGGCAAAGCTTATGCTTATGTTTTTACATTGTCATCCTTGGATTAACTCCTGGGTTTTTATCATCTTAGATCACATGTAACTTTCCTAATGAAATGTCTAGATAGAGACAATTTATGCTGTTGAGAAGCCTTGGTTCACCTCACACCCATAGAAGTGATTTGTTTTCTAAATAAAGATGAATTTTGGGTGAAGGGACAACTAAACCTAGCGAACACTGATGCTTCTGTTCCTTTATTCCATGGTAAGGATGCCCTTACCTTAAGAAAGTCTAGTTTTAACTGCTTGTTTTTTTGAAAGTTTTATGTTGATAATGAACATTTGTTTTGTCTAATTTTTCCATGAAAGCGAGAGATTTGATGGAATGTGACTAAACTTTAACTTTGAGAAGAGAGGTGATGCTGCAGCAAATTTAAATATTTAAGATATGATAAGACATGGGTGAAATTATTTTTCTTTGTCTTTAGGGTTGGTGGGCATATGCATTTCATCACCACAGTAGCAAAGAAAAAGAAACATTTATCCAGGTAGTTAGACAAAGCAAACTGCAAAGAGGCACAGAAAAAGCCATTTGTCCAACGAAAGGGTGCAAATGTTAAGTTTGGAGGTTTTTTTGATTAGAAATTATGACTTCCCATGTACACTTCAGTACACAAACTGAACTGTTCATACTGACTGTCTTTCCTGTGTGTGCACTGGTCTCTTATTTGGTGGGGATTGCAGCACAGCAATGTTGTGTAGCATGCAGCCTTCAACCCTTCTGTAGGTTTTTAGTGTAGCATGAAGAATATCTTCCATACTGTGCAGTGCAAACAAAATTGACAGTGTCTGCCCTTGATGATCTTATCTTGTAAACTCTTACACATGAGCAATTTTTATTCGCTTGAAGTTTATTTCTGTTCACAGTGAATTCACTGGTGAAATTCCCAACACCTCCAGCAGAGCAGGATCAAAACCAGGAATATTATCACTGACTTTTGTGGGAACTTTCAGAGAACAAATCAAACTGGAAGACAATTGAAGCAACAAACACTTGTTTTCTGTCTTTCACCTTCCAAAATTTGGATATAAAATTGCATCACTTTTCATTTATCTCTTTGAGTGACATATAATGAGGTTTCATTGTTCACTACGACACTTTGACAAATGTTGTGTTACTATTGCTCCTAAGAGTGACTATACAAAACATCCCTACTCCAGAAGCACAGTGCCAGCATGCTGAGAATCAAAATGAATTATGCATGAAACATGAGAAAGAAAGCAAATGTTAACTAATCTCAAAATGGGTCAAACTCATGACAATTTAGTTAGTGACAAATGAAGTCATTTTTCTACAATATTAACCAACTGTGTCCCTTTTGATTTGTGTCCCTACTGATTTGCAGAGCACAAAAGGTCATTTTCTAGGCAGATGGACAATTTCCCTTGGAGAGGGGAATTTAGCTTCTACATGCCAGATGTAATGAGAACTAATAAATTAGGCAAAACTGCTGTTTACCTAAGATGAAATATTGATGGCCAGGCCCATGAGAATGCTAAGGTCTACATTCATCTTTTTTTTTTTTTAAAGTCTGTAAATTTAGAGCACAGTAACAGGGGTTGTGATAGATCTATATATCACAGATACAGTAACGTTAGAAAAGGTACCAACCACAGAATGCAAATACAGTGCAACTGAAAAATTTCAGTTTCTTCCACATTAATTTTAGTTTTATCAGGTAGAATGAAATGGGATGTAAAGTAGCACCAAGCACAAACTATATGGCTTGAAGTACTGAGAGCAGATTAGAAGATCTTTTCACTTTTATGTTACCAGTTACTAGAGGCTGGTATGTAAGATATGTGACATGATCTGGTGGTCTTTATCCCATTCCCAGATTGTGATGCCATATGTCTCCTTCATATGGCAATGTAATCTAGGCACAAGGATTGGAACAAACTTTTCAAGACAGGAAGGTACCATATGACTGAAAAAAACAAGATTAATATCTTAAGTTAGGAGAATAAAAGTGATTCATGTAACTAAATGCCTTTAACTCCAAATTTTGAAGACTGTATTCTGAAGGAAAGTATATTTAAAGGCATGAAAGCAAGTGGAAAATAAGTTAAAATACAATATTCATTTAGCATGAGAATATTAAATGCCAATAATCTTGTAATTCAGACAATCAGAATGGCTTGTTAGAAACTGTAAGCCCAAACCCATCCTGTCAATACATGCAGGAAAATCACAGAAAGGTTTTTCTAAATGTTTGTGCACAGTTGCAGAACTATGCAGTTACTGGCAGGACAGCTTGCAAAAGCAGAGTGCAATGATGGATGAATGCAAGGATAGATGCACATGCATAATACATACGGATGGACAGCATTTGCATGGATAAGAAGTATAGACCTCTGCAAAGGAACAGGCCATAATGTTTGTTGAGACCTTATGAGTGATAATCAGAGGTGAGATCACAGGAGAAAGTGAGGTTGTATCAAGCCTCTGCTGGTCAGTCTGATCAAAAAGAGACAGCGATTGAGGCTTCCTTGAAATCTTCTGTTCACCAGTCATGATTTTCATGGAAGACATTAGCCATATAAGGGTCACACTACAATCCCAGGAATGTCCAGTTTGTTTTAATACAGCTACTTGAATGAATTGAGAAGAGCCCTGCCAAGGAGCATTTGAGGATACTGGACAATAAAAACTTTTCAGGTGAGGAAAGTGGTTATAAAACCTAGCTCAGCTACCATAAGAATGTGTCCAGGACACAATGTTTAGTGCCCCCCTGTGTGAGAGTGACATACTGAAGAAAATCCAGCATCAGCCACCAAGAAGATCAGTGGCTGGAGCACATGACCTGCAAGGAGGCATTGAGAGAGCTGAAAGTGTTTAGCTGGGTTAAAAAAAAGCTATCTTCAATGAAAAAGGAAATAATGATAGAGTGAATAGACGGGTTCACAGGTCCACAGTAAAAATCCAAGTGGCAAAAAGGAAAATTCAGTTTGGGTATTAGTATAATAGCCCTTGTGATGACAGTAATTTGACACTGGAGCAGATTTCTTAGTGAGGCTATGGAGTGTCCATCACTGTTGAGGGTCTCAGTGCATCCCTGAGAAACCTGGTCTGAATTTGAAGCTAGTCCTGCAGAAAGTTGGACTAGGTAATCTCAGAGAGTCTTTCCAACCTTAATAACTTCCTGATTCTTTTGCTTTAATTATACAGCAAAGAACAGAACAGTGGAGCGTGAGACATAGCGTCCTGGTAGTAGGACACAGCAACAAGCATATTTTTTTAAAAAGTTTTCTACACAAATGTTGGTAGCACAGTACTTGGAAGCCGAATACAGTGATTTAATTTTTTCCAACATGTAAAAAAGGATGCTTTAATTAGAACCTCAATCTGAAACAACATTCTGAAACCTTCAGCCACTATTAAAATGGAAAAAATAATAATGCTTATGCAATTAAAAAAAAAAAAGAAAAAAAGTAGAGAAGAAAATTTGTGAGTAAGATTGCAAGTAGTGTGATGAGATACAAACTGTATTGATCTAAACCTTTGGCTCCTGATACCTCTTTTGCACTGATCTGTTATCTTAATGCTGAGCTAGTAAAACTCCTGGGAATTCTCCTTGTGTAAGGAAAATCCTAGCTGGCAGAGAAAGCAAGCATGGCTGGCTGTGCTCCAGGGTGTTCAAGAGAAGATCATTTCCAGGGCAGGGGTGGGATGCTAAAACAGCTCCTTTTAATGGATATTCGTTTTGACAGTAATGAAGAAGACTATCCCCTCTCCTTATATGTATGTAAGTATGTTGAGCAATGACATTATTGAAAACAGGTGTGCATTTCATAGGGTTTTGACACAAAAGTTTCACTATTTAAAGAATCCCTGTAACAACAAAAAAGGTCATAATAAATACTGAGTTTTGGATGCATTTAAATTTTACCAAAATAAATTAATACTATAAAATAATGCTAGAGAGAAAAAAATCTGCATTTCCTATAGGAATTATTTCTTCTGTCAGATTTAGATTGTTTTCCATTGCAGTAATTGGAATATGATGCTGAATTCTGATTTTTCTTATATAAGTGTATCAATCCAAAGAGGCATAATTATTTTAGTGTTTGTTTTGAGCATTTACATGGTTTTCTGAGAGCAGAATTTACATACGTTTTCAGCCTTCAAGCATTTTTGAAGGTCAAGTGATAACTGGCTCTAGCACAGAAAATAATAACATAATCAACATTTTAAAGCACATTCCTTTTGAAACTAAAGCCTTCCAACCACTTAGAAACACATTTCATAAAACACACAAAAGAAGTTATTTACTGACACTAATGAGAAAAATGTTAAAAATCTATTAGCCGTATATTTGTATTTTCTCAGGATAAACTGCTGAATTCTAGACAAACCTGTGCTGCTTATAATTTTTATTTATGAATAATGTCAAGGTATAATTTTCAGTACAGCCCAGAGACTAAAAAGTCTTCCTCTGTCATTCACATTTGGTCTAGTTCTGGATTCCATAAGAAATTTCAGACAGGAAGATTTATGTTATATGCACAGAGTGCATTAATCCACTGCACTACAAAGTCCATTAATTTTGAATACTGCTATCAGTTGGGCTACATAGCATGGTGATAACTACATTATTATCTCTATAAAAATGCGTGTGCTGATACAGGGCCTTGTTTTTACTTTCAGGATACTTTATGCAGTTTTGTATATGCATATGAATAGGCAAAAATTTCAAAACTTATGCACGTCTGTTAAATATTTGCATTTATGTTTATTAAATTTTTAGTATCATAATATCAGGATTATCAATTAAATTACAGATTTTTTACTTGTTTATTTTCATTGTTAATCTTTGCTAATTTCATTAGCCATAAAGGAAAGCTAATGAAATTAAATACCAACAGTAGAAGGTAAACCCAAATATTCCTTCTCTTTTTTTTTTTTGTAGATTTAAAAGAATCAAACTGAGGATCTAAGGGGAAATTTTGGGTTGGGAAAAAAGTTCAATTTTGTAGAATCACAATCATATTTTCTGTTTTAGAAGAAAGACTTACATTGTCTAGATTCAGTTACTTATAACATTTACCTTCAATGAGGAGATGCTTCTTAATAAAGTTTTGGCATGTTAGCATGTAAATCCATCAACTGAATACTCTCAAGCTGAACTCAACAGGTTGCTGAGGTGGACTGGCAGAAGGTCCATGAAGTTCAAGAGCAGAAAATACAATTCCAATAAATATAGGTTTTTTGGTTTTTTTTTCTAATCTGACCTGCTTTGAGCAGGTGGTTAGACTGGAGGGCTTCTGAAAGCCCTTTCAAACAAAATCGTTCTCTGAATTTAAAAAGAGAGTTTATTGCCATCTTCAGCTAGCAAACAGACATGAATAGGATGACACAAGCTGGAACACGGGAAATTCCAGATAAATGTACAGAAAAACCACTTCATCATGACAGCAGGCAAGCACTTGGAAAGAGGGATAGGAGAAATTATGATATTTCCAGACTTAGAGATATTCAGAACTTGGCTGAAAAAGATCTGAGCATTCTCATAAAATTTTGAGATTAGCCTTGCTGTTTGTGGACTTCACCAACTATAAATTCATTTGCCACTGTAATAATGAAATTATTCAAAACATACAAAATTACCATAAATTTTATCTCCCTTTTAAAGTCTTGCATGAAAAGCCCCTTCCAGGAAATATGTGATTTATTTTTTTTTTAAATAGAAATATCAACATCTGGTTGCAAAAACATTCCAGAGCAACATTTCTCTTTTCCACATATATTCCCACACATATTCAGTGCATTATTTTACAGCAATTTCTGGCTCAAGTTTGCATCTGCAAAGCTATAAGCCCTTCTGAAAGTATGGCTATATTTGTATATGATCAATCCCACAAAATGCAAAGGCTGTAATTTACCACAGATTTCTGCTGCACTTGTAAATGAGACAGAATTGGTAGAGCTGGAAATAATCAATGATTATATGACCTAATGTAATTTTTGTTTTGTTTTAGATTGTCTCCAAGAGATGCTGATGACATATTAACTGAAAAAAAATCCCTCACATATTTTTTCCAAGACTCGGTTTCATTCCCCACTTTCTCTGCCTTCTCCCAACACCAGCTGCATAGTGGGAAGGAGAATGGGGGTTTGTGGTCAGTTTACCACATGTTGCTTTTGCCTCTTCTTCCTCCTCAGGGGAGGATTCCTCACATTCTTTCCCTGCTTCAGCGTGGGGTCCCACCCACATGGCACAGTCCTCCATGGTCTTCTTCAAAGGGAATCCTTCCCAGAGGCTGGACTTCACACATGGCTCCAGCGTGAGTCCCTTCCATGGGATGTAGTATTTCAGGGGGGTCCATCTTGGGGCTGGCTGGCAATGATCCCCTTGGATATGGGCAAAGCTTCTAGAATCCTGTCACAGAGACCATCCCTGCTTTGCCCCCACTACCAAAACTTTGCCACACAAACCCAATACGCACGGAGTGGCATTACTGGTCAGGCTTACAATTTATCTGCTGGAAATGGTGAATTGTGCCAGGGATAAACTATATTTTTGTCTTGACACCAAAGGTTTCATCTTTCGTCACAAAACCTCAAAATTGTCCCTCAAGAAAGGAAATACTGGCAGTGATAATTTAAAGAAGATTATTAAAGAAACAATGTAGAATAGCTTTATTCAGTTTGGTTTTCATCAACCAGCGTTTGCTCTGTTATCAAATTGACACAAATCTCACTGAATTCATTCACTATAAAGTGTGCACAATATGACTCACATTATTCCCCTCACAAAAGATTACTTTTATACCACTCTCTCATCCTTCAGCTTTGCTTCTCAGTAGACTCCATAACATCATGAATGTTTTTACCCAAGCAAAATTTAAACAGGAAGACAAATCTTTTTTATAGTACCTTCACATCAATTGTACAAAAATTGTAACTGAAACATCAGAAGAGCTAAAGATAGAATAAAGAGGATATTTTTTATCACTATGAGACACTTCCTGGTTGAATTCCTTTTTTTTTTTTTAATTTCTTGAGACCTACTGTATTTTAAATAATATTCCATCAAATGTACATTGCACAATTAATTGTATTCATTCAGTTTTCCACCACAAATACTAGAATATGGTGGAAGGAAATGTGTGACCCTCACCACACATGGTTAGTTCCTTTTCTTCTTTTATCAGCACTGATGTTCTAGCTTCAGTATGCTTCTCATATTTTCTTTTAGAGATTTTCATTCTTTTAGTGAAAATGAAATGTGCAGGCTGTTTTTCCCTCTCTTCTGTACTTCAATTGTATCATAGCTTTGCTTTGACATCTTTTGGATGTTTAAAGTGAATGAAGTAGTGAAAAAAAATCTATACTTTTGGGTTATTACAATCATGGTTGAAGGGACTTCTTTCATATTATTTCTACTAATAATGTAATTTTTAATATCAAATTTACTTTAATTTATAGCAGTAGGAACTCAAAACAATGCAGTGAGTTAGCCCTGAACTTTCACTGAGAAGATGCTTAATGCTTGATGAACATTGAAGTTACTCCAGATTTACCTCAGTAATATATTAGACAGTGAATCTGAGATTTGTTTACAGGGGTATGAAAGGGGAAGCTTTCAGAGGAAAATACAAGGCCTAATTTAATTGCCATCAACAGTATCCCTGAGAAACCAATGGCTTACCTTCTATTTGTGAGAACATTTTCTGTACAAGCTGGATGGATCCTTGGAACAGACAAGAAAGGGCAAAATCCTATTTACAAGCACTAGTATTGTCACATCTCTGACATATTTCTATTAAATACAGCTCAGCCCTTGATGACTCTTTCAACAAAGAACTGCCAGTTCAAATAGCCATTTTTAGGGTCTTGTGGTTTTTTTTTTCCTTGCACTATCTTCTGTGGCATAAAATATTGCTTATCATTTAACAACCTGAACAGCCATTAAAACACCATCTGAAACAAAACATATGCGCCTGTTTATTAAGTCCATTTGTGTATGGCATTGGCTTCTAAAACCACCCACTCTTGTTAATTTAATGATTAGACAATAAAAAAATATGTCCTGCTCATTTATATTAGTGTAACATCTAATAAAACAACCTCCAAGCCAGAATTGGAGGAGAAATTTATTTTCATATTATTCACAGTGAATTGCTCTTGATATTAATTACACAAGAGCAATGATATTGAATCCATTGCTCTTTAGAGCTTACTGTACACTGTAGTCTGACAGATCTTCATTTTCCTTTTACAACATATCAGGGAAAACATGAATGCTGTAATACAGAGCTGGACATGTACAAGCTGAAACAATCCAAATTAGCTGCAAGAAACATCTACTGAGTCACAGCTAACTATGCTATGTTCAAGGCTACGAGGCTGCCAATAGAGGAAAAAAGTCACTACATGATGGAAATAAATCTCAATGTTGACGAGGCAAGGGAAATTAATAAGTGATACAGAAAAGCCCAAGATAACAGCATTCTGCCTTAATCACATGCTGGTTAATTTTTCTAGCTAGGGTCATTTATGGTTTCTTTAAAACAAGGGAGAACAGTTCCATTGTCCTGCTGGGATCAATGTTATTTTCTATCAACTCAGTTTTGGTATTATCCTTGAATTTTAGTAGGTACTGTAGTATAAACCAAGCTTGGTTAAAAATAAAACATAAATAACCATGCAAAAAGTGTTTTCTTTGTTAAATCAAGTAACTGTGGTTTTAACAGCTCTTACATATTAAGAAGGTGAGAGAGAGTATGAGACATTAAAAAATTTGATTGGGAAGATGGAGAATTTAAAGAGTTTTTAAACCAAGTTGAGAAAATTTTGAAGGTGGCAATAAAGACATGAGGGATAAGAAGACATTAAAGAAGCAATTTTCCTACTTATATATAGATTTTTCCTAACACAGATGAGAAAGGTGGTTTTTATTATTTTGTTTTAACTTCATCAAAAAAGTTCTACCACAATGAGGAATCTTTCAAAGAAAGATACATGAAATTCAAATAAAAATGGTGAAAAAACAGCACCCCCAGAAAGAGCTGCTCCAAATTTTACACACTGATGATCAGCTCACACATGTAATCAAGACATAAAAGTTTCCAGGAGAAAGTTCCCTACATTGTGAAATTGAAAAGGTTGGGGTTTTTTAACATCTGAGAAATAGAAACCCTAACTTCTGTTATTCTCCTCCAAAAGATTCAAAAGATAATATATCTGTAGAAAACCAGCCATGGATGCCAAATTCTAAAACTTGCTTTGTTGAAAGTCTTAGAGGTATTTCTGGTGAGTTAATTGCTCCTTTATTGTAGAATGATCTTGTAAAATGTTGTAAAATAAAGATAACTGAAAGCTTCCCCTATGGAGTTCAATACAAGAAGGCAAAGACACAAGGACTGTGCAAAGACAGTCTTTTCCTGTTTCCATGGTGATACAGTTCTGGAAAAGATACACCCATTTAAGCTGGTGGATCCTTCTAAAATATGTTATTAAGCATATGTAACTGTGCTTTTTAAGCATTGGAATGAAGTTCCTGAACTCTATTCAAACTCTTTCCATCCCTCCCCATTTAGAGAGCAGGAGCCAAGAGAAATCAGAATGTAGAAAGGCCACAGAGAGCATGAAGATTCATGAAGCCTCACAGTTTGAAAGATAGGTTTCAGATGTACAATCTCCAAAACTGGCCCCATTCCTTACATATTTATTGGAATACAGGCTTTCTGGATAAAAAAGTCTCAGAGATGTGTCTATCTGTTGACTAGACGTCTTCATAACCTACATATTTTGCTGCATGCTGGAACTTAAAAGTCACAATTTACTGAAGACATGAATTTTAATGATTTGATTTTGAGTTTTCTCTTCTCTGTATGCACTTACAGTAGTAAGGAAGATGAACCATTTAAATGGAGTAGAACCTGTCACCATACTAATCATATGTATTAAAAAATTAGACAAGCTACTGGGCATCCATTTCCCTCTTCCAAACAACAAACCTCAAAGCTTAGGTTAAAAAAAAATGCTCAATGCACTTATGTTAGGCCATCCTTGAAATCAGCATAGCTCAGTATGTTACTTGGGACATAGAACAACTATCTCTCATGAGAAACAGAAAGACATAGTCATTGTCTGTTGTTGCAGCAGGGGAAGTAGAATATAATATGTGGAAAGATCACTCTCTGTTTAGGTCATTGTTTCTGGTCCTGAACTGAATTATGAATATTCCAGACTCTTCATTTCAGAGTGATTTTTAAGTCTTCACTGAGAACCAGGAGAGAGAGAGTGACTGCTCTGTAAGAAATGTTCCCTTATTTTCACTGGGGTATTTCCACTCTTGATTGATTACATGAGTTTGTCCTGCTGTGCAGTTGTTGCTTGGCTTATCCTGTGTTGACACCATGAGGACACTGCTACCCAGGAGGAAATGTGCTACATCCTGCAACATGCAGATGAGAGATCCATAAATGATGACCTTTCTGTTGTGGGGTTATCTACTGTGGCAGTGGTGGGGATCTGTTGTTAAGCTCTATGTCACACAAGTTATAAACAACTTGTCTCATTTTTCCTAGAAAATAATTATCATATTTCCCTAGTAACATCTAAACTCCACTGAACTATTTTTCCTTTAAAGTAGACCAACATGCACATTTGTTCCTGTCTTGACTTTAAGTTTGAAGTTTCTTTTTTCTATTTCAGATACAAGGAAATGTTCATATGCCTGACAACTGAGTCAATGTTTTACTTCTAGCAACTGGTCTAATAAAAGATAAGACCTCTATTTGCCCTGCCTATAAGCCTCTATCAAAAATATCCTTGAATTTGCATCCAGAAGAGGGCAATAATGGTAATGAAATGGCTACAAGGAATGTCCTGTGAGGACTAGTTGAGGTTTTGTCTGATTTGGAGAAAAGATGGCTGAAGGGTGACCTTATGGCTCCTCCCCAAGGAGGGCAAGTGAAGAGGGAGGTGTTGATTTCCCTGCTATCTACCAATAGGAAACAGGAAAAAAATCAAAGCCACAGGAAGGGAGGTTTAGTATGGATATTAGGAAACATCTCTTTACTGAAGAGATGCTCAAGCAATAGAACAGGCTTTCTAGAGAAACGGTCAGTGTCCCAACCCTAACAATGCCCTTAGTAACGTGCTTTCACTTGGTCAGCCCTGAGGTGGTCAAATAGCTAGACTGGGCTGTTGTAGGTCATTTAAAAATCAGTAGTTGCAGCTATTCTATTCTATTCTATTCTATTCTATTCTATTCTATTCTATTCTATTCTATTCTATTCTATTCTATTCTATTCTATCCTATCCTATCCTATCCTATCCTATCCTATCCTATCCTATCCTATCCTATCCTATCCTATCCTATCCTATCCTATCCTATCCTATCCTATCCTATCCTATCCTACTCTGTAACTATCCGGGTTATTATTAAATGTGTTCAGAGAACATTCTGCAAATTTCCAACATCTTTTTCCTGTCCTAGCCTGTTAGAGAAGTCTATTCCTGTTTGCCTACAGCTTTTTCATCTACTCTCCCCAAGAGACACCCAGAAGTTGGTATATATTCACCAATTTCCAGAGATGTACTGGTGCTAGTGAAACTAATTTCAGTAACTTGGTTATTTCCCATAAAATAAATATGCTTTTCTGGTAAAGAAAATACTTTGTTTCTTTTTGTCTCTCTCATCTTTTCTGTCTCTTCACTCAGAAACCCTGCAGCACATTCCAAATTTTTATCCTTAAAAAAGATGCTGTGTCAGTGTGCTTAAATCCTGCTTTTTCTGTGCAATCCATATAATACAGGAGCAGACCCATTTCCAGCTTCTCATCTATGCTAAAAAAATCAAGGTCTTGTAAAAATACAGTTTAAATTATTTTGAATCTTTAAAATATATTAGGGATTTTCAGTTTGCTTTTTTCTCTTCGTTGTCAGAGCTGCTTTTGGAACATTGTTTGTAAATAAAATTTGAACTGATATAACTATCTCATAATATCATTTCACTTATTCATATATTTTTTTTGAGTAGCTGGATTAAGACACTTGTAATTTCTACTTCCAGGCTAATGTCAACTGAGTAATCCTTCACAGATTTCAGGGCTCAAAGATAATAGAAAATCTTTAATGCCATATTTTTATACAGTGTTAAATTAATTGGAATTTTTAATTGTATGTTGAAATAGCAAGTAAGCAGAGAGGCAGTTCTAGTTTACAGGTATCAAATTATATCATTAAGAAACACAGAGAAATGAGTCACTCATGTAAGTATTATTAAATTTATCATATTATGTATCAACTATTTAAAGCATGTGTTTATGATCTTTAATAAGATAGACTTTTTAACTGACATTAAAAATCTATCATATTATTTCAAAACAAGAAAGACGTTGATAAATGCTACATTACTATAGAATCTGATGCAAAATTTTTAAAAAATGGATATTTTTAGAAACCAATCTTGTTTTCTTTAGACAGCTGGGCCCAAAATAATTTTTGAAACTCCACAATCACAGGAAAAAGTGTGTTATATTACTACACTGATCTCACAAGTTTAAATGGCAGTTCCAGAATGAGAATGCCTTTCCTGTAAATCCAATGTGGCTTCTGCAAAATTAGAGTTGGGACAATGTCTCCTTTCCAGGCATCTCCATTTGACACATAACATAGGTCAGGCGAATTTTTATACTGATTGTGCTTCTTTCCTTTCAGAAAATCGAAAGGAGCCCAGAACTGACCATTTGGTTTAGTACACATAGGACACTTGAAATGTAGAAAAGAGAATTGGAAGACATTAATTTTCTATGCACAAGTTAGGAGTGCTTTGTCTACTTTTTAAAAGACACAATTCCTTATGGATCCCCTGTATTCTTGGTAGTTAATCTGAAAAATCAACGTGATTCCATCTCTGAGGTAACCATTCCACTCACCAGGGATATTGGATGCCCACAGACCTGTCTCCTGAAACTGCTGTTATTTTGAGCAATGCTTAAAAGAGCCAAGGTGTCAGATGCTGATGACACTTTTTTCATGCAGAAGGAATGAGAACTTTTTAAGGATCTTTAATATTTGGAAAGCGCAAACATCTAAGGAAAAAACATATATTTGTCAGAGTGAGGAAATTCATTCACCGAGAATGGGCAGAGAGTCAGGGTTGATTCTTTCTCTAATATATCACATAAATTTCTCAACTTTCAGTTTATTATGCCCAAGAGTATCTTAAAAAGTGAAATTTTAGCAAAAGTTTTATTTTATAAAACATGTTAATATTTAGAAAGCACTTCTGTTTTTAGTCAACAATTATTGCAATTTTAACTCTGCAGCCCTTGTGAAAGATCTGTATTGCTTTAGCAAATAGAGGGGCGGTTCTATTATGTTAATGACTGACTGAACTCTTCAAAAAGGCTTTAAACGGCCGTTGCTTCACTGCAGTGCCATTAGAAGCTTGCAAGGAAGGAAACGGGTTTAAGGTGATTTTATCATTTGTATTCAGTGTAAAAGACAGTAGCAGAACTGACGGTGATACTTTCATTTTGACATCTCTTTCCTAGGCTAGTTTTGAAAGCCCTACAGATATTTTAATCCAAGTCAGTGACACATTTTAGTACTTGAATAGTAAGATCAAAGAATGATAGAGAAATTTTAGCTGAATGCAACTTGTTTATGTGTAAAACAAGACATTGGAATTCAGTGTTCTAACCTAGTTAAGCAAGGTACAAGCAACTCACTCTCTCCTCACTCTCTCCCTCTGGAATGGGTAGACCACCCCTTGAAACCCTAATCCTGAAAGCAGCAAGGAGTTTCTGAAGTAAAATCCCTATCTCTATATTTAATTGTTGATCATAAACAGAGTTGCGTTATCCAGGAAGAGATAGTGTTGTTCATTTCTATATCCAACTCCTAATATTGGAGCACTGTTGCTTTCAGTAGTACATTGAAGATGTGAACAGTGCAGCCAGAGGTCCTTATTCATGTGAAAACAATTCAATCTTCTAACACTAAAGAGGCCAGAAATATTTCTCTCTGTTCTTTTGAGCTGGTTTAGTTAGTCAGATAATAAATCTTTATTTTCATACTTAACAGATATGTGACAATTTTTGTTATTAGTTATGGATCGTAAAAAATAATGCTATTCTTCAAACACGTAGTCAGTCCAACTGTTTCAAATCTGAATATGCATGATCATGAAAAATATTATTTAAATGTACTAATTATTAATCAAAAATTCTTGATATGGAATAAATCTCTTGAGATCATCTAGTCCAACCTCAATGCCTGGGAGCCTTCAGACAGAAGAGGTTGCCCAACGAACAAGATGATCTTGTAGATCTCTTCCGACCAAAACCTATGACAGAGCAGGTTGCCTGGGGTTGTGCCCAGCTGAGTTTTAGGTCTCTTTAGAGATGGAGATCTCTGCATGTGTCTGAAGATCTGCCATTGGTCATGGACTGGATGTGTTTGTTGGGTCAAATGCTGTTCCTCACGTGTGCTGCTATCTTGTCTTTGGGTTTATCTCTACAGGTTGCAGATGGGAAGGAGAAGGGAGGCTCATGGTTGCTATGACTGAACAAGCACAGAAGAATTGATGAAAACTAGCTAGCAGACCAAACTGCTTTTAGTTCCACTTAGTCTGTACTACTCCAGCATGCATGGCATTATTGGGAATGATCCAGTTGTGAAATGTGTGAGACAAAACAAAGCAAAACAAAACAAACAAACAAACAAAAGAAAAAAAAAATGAAAAAACTCTTGAGGGGCAAAGAAAAGCAGATGAAAGACAGACAGTGATTAAGGAGACCTGAATACTTGTCCATTCCAAAGGACTATAGGATTTAAAGGTGTGGATAGATTTGTCCACTCTTTTGAAATATGGTTGGTGGTTTTTATTGGTACTGTAATTTAATTGCTGAATACAAAAAAAGAAAAGGCGTTATTAGCAAGGGGTAGTTGACCAGTATGCAGCATTGTTCATCTTTCCTGAAAGCACTGCATATACCCAGATTGCCTCAGGTACAGGAACAGTGCTAAAACTGAGGGCAATACAGCTTAGATAACACAAAGCAGGCAGGGTTCTGACCGAGAAAAGCACTTAAGCATGCAGACTACTGAAAGTCCATTGAAATCAGTGGGAATCATAAATGTGCCTGATTTTTGGTATGCTAAATACATGCTATGAACTGAGATGGTGAACCCAGGCAGTGAACTCTGAAACATATGAGAGGGTCCTACAATATGCAGTGGTCCACTTACTGGGGATTTATCTCTTTTTACTAAATCAGTGTCTTTTGTAAATGGAGGATTACAGTATTTCCCTCTTTCTATCCCTTGTATGAAATCAAGGTTTCTCAAGACAGCAGTACCCCTCAAGCACTTAATCTCTGCATAACAGCAAACAGAATGGGAGTCGTTTCTGCGTGGGGGTTCTCAATGCTTACATTAAACATAACTCCAAGCAGACACTAACCAAAAACCTTCCCTTTAGCTCTTAACACACCAAAAATTTATTCTTCTACTGAACTTTTACTTTTTAAGTTATTGTGCTGTTTGATTTTTAGTGTATGGAAAATTTAAAACATAGAAGTGATCTTCACCTTTGTTTTCACATGGCTTTAATAAGAACCAATAAACTGCAGATCTGGTGTGCATGGGAATCAATTCTTATATCCTCACAGTAGAAGCTGTAAAATATGGAACATAAAATCACACAGCTAGATACTTAGTAATTACAAATAATTCATCTTCATCTCCAGTCTTCACAACAAAAGTATTTGTTTAGGTTTAAAGAGCTGAGGTAGAACAGTAGCTGAGGGATATTTGAGCCCTTTCTGTCTTTCTGGCCCGTGCGTCCATCAGTGTAAACCAGTGAGCTGTTTCTGATGGCATAAATACAACATACTTTCATTGTTAATAGTCCAAGCCTATTTCCAACAAATAAAATACGTATTTTAAATGATTTACCAATAGCTGGCTGAATTTAACAAGTTTCTCTAGGGTGTTTTTTTTTTTTTTTTTTTTGTGTACTACCCAGCAAGCATAAATGCAAAGGCACATCCTCAAAGAGAAACCAAGGGCAGACTGAAATATCATACTAATCCACCTCAGGCAAAAGCCTGTCTGGACAGTTTTGGTGGTTTTTTTCCTCTGTGCCTTCAGGTTTTGCTGCATTACTGGTGGAAATTAGTTCCAGAGGGGAGAGTCTTCTCCTGAGAATTTGTCATCACCTGCCCTCTCAACAGCACAGAAGGAAAGAAGCATTTCCCCAGAAAACTGAGACCTAAAGCATCTTAGAGGGTAGCATGAGTTTATTGGCTTGTAGTTTGCAGGGAACTTCCTTGAGTTGTAATAACAGCTTGTGCTGTCCATAGCTAATTCCTCCTTTGCAAGCACTGTGGGAGAAGCTGTCCCGAGCAATGTGCTCCCAATTGTTCTTTATTCCCAAAATCTTACTATAGATACCAAAATTGTCAAAACACACTGCTGGAAAACTTACAACACTTCAACAGCTGAAAAATCTGAATTTGAAGATCAGAAATTAGGTTCAGACAAGCTGCATACTGCCACAAAATAAGAAAGAAACTAATTTCTGTAAAACAAAAATATTTTTAGTGTTCCAACTGTGTGTAAGTTTTAATAATCGGTGTTGTTAACAGCACTCCTCTGACATAGTCCTTGATCAAATGAAGACTCATGAGGTTTGGTTATTGTCTTAAAGACAAATAGAAGTGGAAGTCGTCATCTTTTTTTGTGCATCTACCTCACACATATAAGTTTAAGCAGAATTCCATACTTCTTACTTCTATTTTTTAATCAAAAGCTTCATTATAATAACACAGTCATACTGTTCATTTTATTTACAGGTTATTCTGAGGGTGAAGTAATTTTCATTAATGGTTTTCACAAAAGAGAGGACCACAAACAAATAGGGCTATATAAAAAACCATTTTAAAGCAAAGGCAATTAAGAAAATTTTCAGAAAACCAACTCCTTTTCAGTGAACGGTGTATTGATTTTACAGCTTCACATGCATATTGTGTCACTTGGAGAAAATGTCTCTTCCAAATGCCTGCCTACTATTTGTGAACATGCATCTAAAAACTTAAATAGATTGCCAAGGTCTAGTCTAATTTATTTACATTACACATTGTCAACAGCAGTAGGTGGCAATCACCACAGGACAGAAAAAAGGCACTTTGAGAGCAAATACAAAAAAAAAGAGTGAAGATGGTGTTTGTGCACAAGATTAAAATGGGTTGTGAATAAACTGGACTAAAAACCAATACTTGGGATTTATTTTGACATTTACTAGGTATTTATGAGGGTGAAACTATTTTCAGTCCTAGTAGGTTTCACTAGCTAATCTATTTAGGAAGGCTATGGAATTTTAGGACAGAGCAGTGCTTTTTAAAGATAGTGTGAGCTCTGTTTGCCTAAGGAATGAATGATTTGATATTCTTAGTGACAGGCACAGAAAGTTTACATTGGCAAATAAGAATGAGTGTGAAGCTGTCAAGGTGCAGGTGCAATCCTACTGTGACATCAAGAACCGTCTGGATTATGTTCTTTGTCACACAGTTTAGTTTGACACAGCCCTGTGAGGAGCAGGGAATTAGGCTTGATGAACCCTTAGAACCCTTCCTTGTGTTCCTTCCAACTTGAGGTATTCAATGGTTCATGGTTAGAGTAATTGAGACAGACTGATGATGGGGATGACAGGGCATGACCACTGGGACTGTTGCACTTGACTGAGTATCAGATCTCATAGCAGCAGAAATTACTGAGACCGTAAATTTCTCCATGCTGCATGTGGTCAAACCCAGGACTTCTGAAACTTCTTATACACATAGAGAGAGCACAGACCCCTTGTGATGGAGATGAGTACTTAAAATTGAAGAAGTCATGATACAAATGTCTGCTGTACATAAAGGGGGCTCCCAGTTCCTAGAGGGGATTTACAAGAAGGCTGGAGTGGGACTTTTCACAAGGGCATGTAGTGATAGGACAATGGAGAATGGTTTTAAACTAAAGGAGGGTAAATTTAGATTAGTTTTAGGAAGAAAATCTTTACTATAAGGATGGTTATGCTACATCCTCAGACAGATTCAGGCTGGACGAGGCTCTAAAGAACCCAGTGAAGAGGTCCCTGCCCATGGCAGGGACTGGAAACTAGATCATTTTAAGGGCCCTTCCAACTCAAGCCATTATATGATTTTCTGATAACTGGGATCGCTAAAGGTGGGGCATAACCCATGTGTCAGTTAAAGATTCAGGCATCTAAGACGTCAGCTATGCCAAAATGGGCTATTTTTTCTCTTGTGCAGACTTCTAATTTCATTTCTGGATGTCTGGAGTTACTCTAACCTTTCAGTGCTGGTAGATATTTTTCTGAGAATATTTTAAGTAAGTTAAAGTTGGGGAGTGGAGCAAGGTACATGAGGTGTTCCAAAGGAAAACTCCTTAATATCACAGCTGGTGGATGAAAGAAAAATGAGTATAATTTACTCTGTTTCTGCACATCAAATCAGTACTATATTGTGAAGATAGAAGTCTATCCTATCCTGTGGGTAAAGTCAAAAAAACTCATGTGAGCTCTTCTGGTTCTCACTGTATGGGGCAGATGTGCAGGCTTAAAGCACAGGTTAGCTTAGAGCCATGTTAGAGAGCTGTCTCATTGGGAAATGGAGGGTTGGGGCTTTTTGCAGAATGTGCAGTTTTGAAATCATACCATTCAACTTCCATGGTCCTTTTTTTCTCTGTCTTAGCCTCACAATATAAGGTCTATACTCCTCTCCCTTTTTTATCTGCTTTGAAGAAAAATGTAACTCTGCAGTCTTTGGTGGACTCATTCCTGAGTTATACTCTAGAGTTACAAAGTGAATGACAACCCAATATGAAACATATGATTGTGCAGAGTGAATTCCATATTGGCCTGCACCCTGCATAATTGCCTTGAAGTCAATCTAAGCCATGTAAGCTATTGCAGATTTTTTTACATGGAAGGAAAAAAAAAGAAAATTAAAGAGCCCATGTCTATCATTGTGTTTTATCCCAAGCCAAATGCGTAGACAGCTTGCATTTGCCAGCCTTCTCAGAAAGAACCTAAAGGGACCTGTTTGCCAACATTTGATTCCCTGGCAGCAAGCTTTTTGTATTTCCATTAATTAGCCAGCTCAGTGTGTTTGCTGTTTCTCTGTAATACTCTAGCCAAGGGCAGACTCTATGGACAGACGTCAGAAAAAAGCCACTGACTCTAGAGAAATCCATTGAAGAATTCCATCTTCATTGCTTGGAGGATTGGAACAGATGCACTGAAGTGAGGAGTCCAGGAACACAGATTTTTATGTATGGTTTTATCAGAGCTTAACGATCCTATAGTGGCATTTGTTTGACTTGCCAAGCAGAAGGCAATGGTTTCATCTGTACCAGGCACTCAGGCAGAGCAGATTGTTACGTACCATAAACAAATATGCTACAATGAAAGCATACTTTAATTTGTTAGTAGCAGGGCTGATTTTGTGTCAGAAAAGTCTGAAATGTCAGCAGTGGTTTAATGGAGCTTTAGATGCCTAAGCACACACATTTTAAGATGCAGACATCTCCTTACACATGAATTGCTGAACTAGCACCCAACAGTGCTCTGCTGTTCATGAAAATTGGAAAAAACAGGGAAATTGAAATGTCCTGTCAAATAATCTTGAGAAATACAAGCTGTAGTAAAAACATTAATACATCTAAGAAAAAATTGAAATTTTGATTTTTGTTTATCAGAAATTAATTCTTTCCAAGACATTAAATATTATCTCAGTACATTGAAACAGAAAGCAGTGTATACCAGGAATAAAAATTTTCAGAAATGTTTTGCAAAATAAACAAAATGCCTGTAAAGTTCCTTCCAAGGTTCAGGCACTTAAAAATTGCCAAATCAAGTGAGTCCTTTAAATCCACTATATTTCTCCATAAATCAGGAAAGTTTATTGAACTGCAGGAAAACAGTAGGTTGCTTTCTAAATTGTGAAAGCACACCTGATAACATTAATGATATGACTGTGCTATCAGGTTTTCAGTGACTGTTACCTGAACAGCCATGTCCCCTTCAGGGGAATAAATAGAGAGAAAAAGCACATCTTGAAAGATTCAGAATCTCTTAAAAGTACTTGGAGTGAAATGGCAGTTTCTAAAAGACATTTAAAACAATCATAAAGAGAGAAAATTTATTCTGGTCCAGGTCCTCCCAATGGTCCTGTGAAAAAAGGGTATGCTTAATATACTGTATTTCTAGTTCCAAAGCAGAAAAGGGTCTACTTACTTTGTAACAAAATCTATATTGCTCTGAATGCACACTTTTAAATACCTGCCATATTTTTTTTAGCAATCAAAGATATTCAATCAAAACTGCTTTTCACCAAATCGAAAGAAGAGCAGATCATTGCTTAGTGCAAATTGCTTTGATTTGATGTAAACATTGCAGCAATGTGTTGGAATCTTGATGCCAATTGTTCCAATCATTATCATACTCTCATGAATTTACTGCAGCTGGTGACTGGTTCATTATATTTTTTTTTATTCGTTTTTACCCCAAGAAATTTTACAGGCAAGCGTGAATTTCAAACCACAACAAACAATCACTTAACTTTGTAAGAACAGCAATTTTCTGAGTAAAAAAGACCCTATTTCAAATAGGAGGAGTTCACATTATTTCACCTTACTGTGCACCTATCTTGGAAATAGAGGTGAAAAGCAACATACAGAATCATTCACCATAACAGATCAATGGACCAACTAGTATTTTGACTTTGACAGTGACCTGTAAAAGTACGTCAAAAGGAACTCTAAGATCTTCATGACACATTGAGTGAAATACCACGTGCACAAATGGAACTTTCCCTTATTCTCATCATATTGCTGATTGAAAAGTATTTTTTTTAGGTAAAATAGATGCATGAAATCAATAGAGAACAATTAGCAGCCATCCAAAACTCATTTAAGATAAAGCACAAAAATTAATTATTTCATTTAAAGGCAACTTGTATTAATTTAAAAAAAAAATAATTTCAAAGTTTTAATTTAAAAAAAACAGTGAATAAAAACCAAAATTTTATTAAACTCTATAATGATCACTTAACCCTAAGTATTCCTAGTCTTTTTACACCTAATTTTCCTTCCCTTTGAATGTGCTATATCAGCAACACCCTCCTTTGATGACTACCAAAGTCCTCTCCTTCAAGTCCAGCTGAAGTTGCAGAAACCTTTATCAAGTTCAGGGACAATGGCCTGAGAGAAATCACTGAGCCTTTTGATCTTTTTAATTTTTCTTCTTTTTTATTAAGATTTAACTGAGCTTTGTTTCAGAGTAGTGGACTGTGAAACTAGGATAGGGAGATTAAACTTTGCTGGGAAAAATATATGTGTGAAATATTACTATGACAAGGTTGTGTGGATAGTTTGTGATGTGTGAAATGAAATCCCTACTCAATGTGCCTAGGCAATGCAATTAGTGCTATCCTGGTCAGGGATTTCATGTTAGAAATGAAAAGATTTGTCCTGAAAAGAAAGTAGCACCTTAAAATATTACAAAATAAAAAAAAATCTTTAGGAGATCCACTTTGATTTGTCATTTTTATGCATCTATACTGAGTCAAAGTGAAGAGTCATTTTCAATAAACTTTTGTGGCTAATTTCTGAATATCTAGTGAATTCCTGATCAGAATAGTAAATGCAAAACATAATGAATTTTGTCTGAGATTTGATTTGATTCCCGTCACTTTGCAGTGATGGGAAAACTAAAGGTGACTAGGAGGTTCCCATTCAACTCTTCTAGTAGAATATGCAATCTTAAAAGAGAAAAAAAGAATCACAATAGAGGAATTTTTAATTAAAAACCCACCAACAAACAAACAACAACAAAAAGCAGCAAAAATCTGCCCCACGCCAAACAAACCAAAAAACCAACCTTGGTATTTCCCCTAGATAAAGTGAAGCACAGAGTACTAGGCTGAAATTACTTTATCCTGGAGAGAGAAACAAAACTGACAATATGTTTTCCCTGCTGAAAATACGAATTTTATTTCTTCCCTTCCAAGGATGAAATGCAATCTTGCTTTTCTGTTTTACTCCAATTTATAACAAAGGAAATTTTTTTCAAAAATGGCACTGGTGGAAAAAAAAATTGTATCTTTCAGCCAAGCACTGCATTCAGAAACTATACAAACAGCTCACTGAGACTGAAGTGGACAGATTGATTTAGCAGTTAGTCTTTCTTATAACCTTAATATTATTTAGTATAGAGCTGCGTATTCCTGGTTTCAGGGTTTGACTGGTTCATAAAGTTTTGTTCTGACCCCGTGCAAAGGCATGAAACCCATATTTACAATATTATGTCCTTGCTGTAAATACAGTTTAAAATGAGATAAAAATATTAAAAGCTTCTAATAATTTAAGCCTGTGTCAGAAATGCGCCTGAATCAATTTTCAGATGAAAACAGCACAGACTGCACATGGTAGAAAAATCCATGGACTCAGGAAGGTTCCTAGGCACTGGAGTGTGTTTCTGGGTCATTAAGCTGTTAATATGTTCCTTGGCATGAATTTTGCCAGCCTTTCTATACAGTTCCCTGATAGAATTGGCTGTCAAAATATTCTAAGGTGGTTCCCAATAGTCGGTTTCCTTGTATCTAAAGCCAAGTCATGGTATTTGGCCTCAGTGTCAGGAAACATTTCTGGGCACATTCAGTTTGCTAGAAGCCAAAATATCCTGGCTTTTGGCTGTCCAGATGTGTGTGTTCCCTGCTTGTGTTCATAAGGGTAGGTGAAAAACACAAGGTGGCTAAGATTATTTCTGACTGAAAACATAAGGTCAGAAATGTATGTAATCTGTATAAAGGTTTGAATATATGATGAAAAATCAAATTAAAAATTCTTAAACACTGAAAGATTGATTGAAATTGGGGTCTCCAAAAGCTAGTCATTTACAAGGTGCTGCCTTGACTCTGTCCCTGTGGCAGTCTGGAGGGGTGCAGTCAGAGAAATATCCATAACCAAATAAGTAAATCAGAAATCCATGTTGGAACTGGCCTTGAAAGGGACTATCTATTCCATGTTCATCAGAATATCTTGAAATAAGAGCTGGAATTAATAACTTCATTTAGAGGGTTAAGGTTAGATGTAGAGAACATGTACTTCAGTCAGATTAAAGGCAATTTTTTGTACTGTGTAAGCAATGTATTTCTGTGCCTACATGTTTCTACTGTTGTCAGTGACAAAAAATGAAAAAATAAACAACCAGGAAATCATAATACAGATTCTCAGAAAGACAAATTAAATTCTCTTTACTTTAAAAGTTTTAAACGCAACATCATCCTACCTATTTCATTCTTTTGTGGGGTCTTTTCAGACCCCACAAAATATAAATTATCTAAAACAAAGTATGCTTTCTTTACTGTATATTGTCTAGTTCAGGAGATCTCTGATTTTTATTAAAATATACAAGTGCATTATTACTAATAATAATTCCACCATGTTACAAGCATAAAGGGCAATGTTATCTTTGAATTAACACAACTGCTTTCTCTGTTTGGAATCTTTGAACTGGTAACTAGATCTCAGGGGTGGTGTTGAACCAATACAAACTGTTCTCCATCTTGACTGGATCTTCAAGATGCTATCAAAATATCTATTATCAAGAAGTAAAAATTAGCAATATTTTTTAGATTTAATGAAGTTGAAAAGACACAACATGAGATAAAAAAAGGCAGGGCCAGGTGTCTGCAAAAATTAATTGAATCATAAAATGGTTTAGGTAGGGGACTTTCAAAGACCATCACATTCCAATCCCCCTGATGTGGGCAGGGACACCTTCTACTAGACCACATTGCTCAGACCCCCATCCAGCCTGGCCTTGAACATTTCCAGGAACGAGTCATCCAAAACTTCTCTGGGCAGCATGTGCCAGCATAGCACCACCCTCACAGTAACATTTCAAGGAGGAGTAGCTGCTTGACAAGAGATTACAAACCATAATCTAATACAGGTTCCTACTGTGGCATATTTACCAGGTAGCTCAACAGATCTTTTCTAAATAACGATTTGCAGCCTCGTGACCTTTTCCTTCTTTCCTTTCCTATTTCCCTTAAATTATCACTTCAAATTTATCAGTGTCTCTCAGCACTCTGATAGGTAATAGTTACATATTGAAGAGAGGAAGCAAGCAAGCATTGATTTGAAAGGAAAAGTAATTTCCTAGAAGTTCTGCTCTGTAAGAATTTTGTGTCTGCCAAGAGTTTAAAAATTGATACATATTCAATGGAAATTGCTCTTATGTAAAGAATAAAAGATTCTAGCAATAGTTTGTTGTTGGTATCTTAATTATGTTTTTTGGCTTTGCAAGCATAGATTTCAAACATGTAAACTTGAGCTAGCTGAAATGCATTTTGATTCAAATCATATTCAACAGAATTGAGCACCAAATAATAACTTTTTTGCTCTTTTATTTTTCTCCAAAAATTATCAGCCTTTCTTAAAAAAAAAAAAAAAATTGCTCCAAAAGGCTAACATATGAAAAATGTTGATTTCTGAAGACCTGAGATGGTTTTGATTGTATCTCAGGGAAATCACCATTCAAGCCTTATAGGATCATTGCCTGCAAAATGTCTACCAGTCCTATAACTAGAAAGAAATGTATTCATCTTCTCAGTGTCTCTTGACCTTTCTTGTACCTTTTCTCTCCTGTAGCCTCTGTTGTAGGCTTCCAGCAAACTGAGTCTTGTTGGAAAGCCTGGTTGGGTATAGGCTAAACCTTACGTCCATAAGGACACCCCAAGTCATGGAATCATATAATGGCTTAGGTTGGAAGGGACCTCAAAGGTCATCTAGCTCCAACTCCCATACCATGGACAAAGATGCTTTTATGTATGACTGACTGCTGAAATTGTCTGCAGGTCCCACCACCTGAATCACACATGGCAAATAGGCTTCAATGTCTTCACTGATTCAGAAATATTATTTGCTTCATGAATTTTGTCTGCAGTTGTAGAAATCACAATGAATTATACAAATAGCAACAGAAGCTTCCCAGGCTTAACTATTTGCAATGAAATCTTGAGATTAATCTGTTTAATTTATTCTATTATTCTGTCAGAATTACAATAATACTGTCATGTAAATGCTTACTTATTATAAACCCCACTGAATTAACATTACTTGCCAAATTTATGTGTTCAGTTTTTCTTGTGGGTTCACTATAATGGTTTGAGTGTGGAAATAAGATTTGTTGGGATCTTTTTTCATGATCCCCAGTCCTGAATTTGTAGTCAAACTGTTCTATCTCTGTTTCACAGTTACTTTAGTGAATACTGGGTATTAACAAAATTTGTAGGTGACTCTTGCAATTTTCATCCCTTCCATTTTAAATAAAGCTGCCCTCATCATGTAAGTTGGATAAAAGATTTTTTCTTTTGCTTCAAGTAAATAATCTGAATTTCCTGAAATGGGTTTCAGAAGAGAGATGAAAAGTAAACAAAATTTTTGTGTGAAAGAAACAAACAAAAACCCCAAAATCAAACCAAAAACCCCAAACAAACAAAAAATGAACAAACAAACACCCAAAAAACTATTAACACAACAAGAATGACAAGTGAACCACTCATGGAAAAAAAAAGCCTTCTTTGTAACTTGTGAATTGCCTGTTTGCAAATAAAGCATTTGAAGGCATCAAGTCTATAGCAACATTAACAATGTGCCGTTGGTAATGTTCATGGTCCTAAAGGTAAACTCACACTCTAGTAAAATAAGCCTCTGGATCTGTGATAAAGAGGAGTGGAGGGCTGGTCAGACAGATTTTAATTTTTATTTTTTATAGGTCAAATTATAATATAGGCCATTATATTATAAATCCCTGAGGTCACTGACAATCTGAGGCAGATTGTAACTCATGCTGGAAGGTTTAACATCTCAGAGCCACTTTCCAGGGCCTCGCTACTTTTAGCTTTTTAGCATTCAGACCCTGTTTTTTGCTAGTTACCTCTTGTTTTCATTTTTGTTTATTAGCATTGCAAATATGTTCATAGTACAAAGCTTACTATTCCTTAGACTGTGTTTCATGATTGTCTCCAAGGTATCTATAATTACGTGAAAACAAACTTCTTCTAACAATTCTTGTTTTCAGAATATACTACATTTTTTGAAACAGAAGGTTCCAAAGGGGCTAATGTTTTTGGAGTGATTTTTGCATTACACATTTTACAACATACCTTGTTTTGTGTTGCCGAAAGATAGGATTGTCTTCTCATTGAAAACATATATTTTTAAGACGCATGAATACATAAGGGAAAATCATAGCTTTTGTGTAATTATCTCATGTTTTAAGTTGTGTACAGGTCTAAGTTTTAAATACCGTTGAAAGATTGTTTCCCATGGCATGTTGCCTGAAATACATTTTATTTTGAATGCAGATTTAAATAAACATCTTGTTTTTTCCCCTGCAGTCTGTTAAGAAGCTGCCAGAGTTCCTAAAAAACCAACCCTCTTCACCTCTCTCTAAAGCTGTGAATATCTACAGAGCAGCCAAAATAGCACTAGACCATTTACTGCAGTAAACATAAGCTGAAACATTGTTATTATCAGTGGAAAATTATTTCTTAAAAGGTCTGGCAGAAGTAAAGGCTCCCGACATAAATCAAACCAAAAAAACCAAAAAAACCAACTCCCCCCAAAAACAAACAAACAAACAAACCTACCCCAAACCCTAAATATTATTATGGATCCTATAAACAAAGAAAAGAGAGATGTAAGAAAAAAAAATTACACATTACACTTTCAAAAGCAAAATGATGGTATAAAAAAATCAGATAAATGATTCAGACATACCCACTGTCATTGTTATGTTACCAGCCTACTTAGAAAAATATTAAAATATGTAAAGTATGTAAGGGAATTTGGTTTGGTAGATGATGCTTGCCTGTGTATTCAGGGACTATTTAAAGGTTTCTTGAAACTGGAGCATTGAATAATTTTCTAAGAAACTAGAACAGAAATAGCAGTGTCTCCTCCCCTCATGTGTCCTGTTCTTATCAGAAAAGCTTGAATTAAAGAGTTTCTGTGTATCTTAAAATTATTCAGGAAAATGAAGCAACTTATATTTTTGAGAGCTGATCCAAAATCCACTGAAGCCTCTAAAAAGATTTAAGTGATCTTTGGATGAGGCAATAGTTGTTAGTGTGGTTGGTTCAGTGACTCATCCAGTCTATCTAATGCTCCAGACTAATCTTACTTGGCTTACTGTCTGTTTTGCTCTCTAATGGCTGTACTTTGCATAATTACATCTGAAGGTAACCATAATGACAAATCATGACATTTCTCGAAAGTCTTGAACTGAGCTTTGTAATTTAGAAAAAATAAAAAAGAAACATAAGATCTAGTTCATATACTTTATGGTTCCCAGAGGATCAACCAGGAGGAACAGAATAAGATTATTTTCCTAACTCTCATGTTTATCTGCTCACACAAAGCAGGCCTTACAGCAGTGCCCACTGCAGTCAGACTGAGGATTTTTATTTGTTTTTGGGTTTTTTTCTCTGTGTAGACACTGAATCATCTGCTTGTTCTCCTGTTTTTTCAGCAGTTTGGTGTTAAGCTGTCCTGCATAGAATAACAGAATGAATGGGAGAGAAAGGCATCTCTGGAAACATACCAAGGTCAGCTAAGTTGCTCAGGGCAATTCTGATGATGGAGACTCCACTTTCTCCTTGGGGTACCTGTACCAGCCCTGAACATCTTCACCAAGGTAAAAAAGTATTAAAAAAAATAACTTTTTATCATATTTAACTGGCATTTTTGCTGTTACAAATTGTACCCATTCTCTCTTGTCCACTATCATGGTACTGCTGAGAAGGTTGTGGCTTCACCTTCTTTATTGCTTCCCATCAGTATCTGTTCACATGTTTACATTCCTTCTGAGCCTTCTTTTCTCCAGGCTGAGTTCTCTCAGTCTCTCCACAAATTAAAAACACTTAGTTCTCCAAGTCGTTTTTGTTTCTCCTTGCTATACTTCATCCCATATGTCCACATTTGTCTGGTACAGGAGAGCTCAGAAAAGGAACACTGAACATCATGTGTGTCTCACCAGGACCTCTAGCAGAGGGGAAGAAATGCCTCACCCAACTGCCATCACTTTCCTGCCTAACACACTACAGGAAGCTGATGTCATTGCCACGAATGGACACTGACAACTCATGTTCAAGTGCTTGTTCACCAGGACACTCAGGTCCATCTCTGTCAAGCTGCTTTGGAGCTGGTTGGTTCTCAGCTTGTGCTGGTTTAAGAGGCTCCTTATACTTGTGGCCAGGATTTAACATTTTCCCTTTGGTGAACCTGAGGCTTCTGTCAGGCTATTTCTCTAACTGCCAGGTCCTTCTGACTGAGAGTACAACCATTTGATTCATCAACTTCTTCCTACTTTTTGCTAAGTAATTGCGTCTTGTTAAGACAACTGCTTAAGAAGATTCAAGTATTTGGTGTTGTAGTACATGAAGTGCTCAGAAAAACATTTTCACATTATCTGGATTGCATGAATCATAAATTTTCAAGATCAATCAGCCAGGTTTAAGAAGCAAGACTCATGACACTTTATCAATGCATACACTGCTCTGATCACAATTCATACTGGTTTGAAAGTAAATATATCACTTCAATGAGTTGACAGATTTCTTAATATGTGCTTTTTAGGAACAAAAAATTCTGTAACATAAATATCTCTAAACCTACTATTATGAATGTGTATTACTGTATACAGCAGGATGAATACATTACAACAAAAATCTGTCACTTGTATCCCTCTATCTCTTTTTTCACTTTGCTTTTTAGTGTGGCAAGGCAACCAGATTGCATAACCCTGTAACTCTGTTCCCTTCTAACTCTGTTCCCTTCTGTGATCTTTAATCTGTATCTTTTATTTCCACATGCATTCTGCTTGAAAAGGCTCATAATTTCAATGCTACAAGAATATATCTTCTTTTGAAAATGTGTTGTATTATGAAAAAGTGTGTAAGTGTATATAACAGGAAAGGTTGAGTGCTGTGGTAAGTAAAAAGTTATTGTCAATATTGATGGCATTAGCCACAGCCCTTTTTCTCTGAAACTTTTTTGGTTTTACTTATTTGAAGAACAGTTAAGATACAGATCAAAACTTGGTTTTAGCTCCACTGGATTAAATTCAGGGAAACCGCACTGTGTTTAAGTGTTCTTAATGAACAGCTGAATTTTAAATTGGTTTCCAAATACAGAAAATATGTTTCACTAGCAACCTGTTAGGGTTTTTCCTTCATATTCCTTTGATTCATTTCTTCAAAGTATGCTTATTTATGTATTCTTTTATAAATGGAATCACCCATTCATTTTGTGTTTCTCATTGGGATATAATTTAAGCATGTCAAGTTCTGCCACGTGCAGTCAGAACACATGATCTGTTTAACCTTTTGTTGGAAATTTTGCCAAAATATACTCTTACTATAAATGTTTCTATTTTTTTTCAAATCTTCTATTATCTTTTACATACAGAAATTACTATGGACAACCAACAAAAGAAATTACTGTTTCAACCAAGAAGAAAAGAGATACCCACTGGGGATGTTGGTTGACAAACAGCTGAATACTGGCCAGCATGTGCCCAGGTGGTCAAGGAGGTCAATGACATCATGGCCTGTATCAGAAATAATGTGTCCAGCAGGACATGACAGTGGCCATGGTCACTGACCAGGTCAGTGGTGAAGATATACCTCAAGTTCTGTGTCCAGTTTTGGGCCCCTCACTGGAAGAAGGACATTGAGGTGCTGGAGTGTGTCCAGAGAAGGGCAGTGGAGTCAGTGGAAGATCTGCAGCACAAGTCTGGTGAGGAGCAGCTGAGGGAGCTGGGGCTGTACCTGAAGAAAAGGAGGTTCAGGAGGCCCTTATCTTTTCTACAACCATCTGAAATGAGTTCATCTGCCTAGCTGGGAGTTTGCCTCTTCTCCCAGGAAACAAACAATACAACAAGAAGAAATGGCCTTAAGTTGCACCAGGGGAAGTTTAGTTAGGATTTTAGGAAATATCTTTTCACTGAAAGGTTTGTCAAGCACTGGAGTAGGCTGCCCAAGGTAGTGGTGGAGTTACCATTCCTGGGGGTATTTAAAAACAGGAAGATGTGACACTTGGGGGCATGGTTAAGTGGCAGATTTGGCAGTGTTGGGGTAAACAGTTGGACTTGATGATCTTAGATTATTTTTCTGACCTAAATAGTTGCAATGATTTGGGATTTTTGGATATTGTAAGGTTGTGAGGAATATGATAAAAAATAGACTAAATCTTATTTATCTCTTCAAAGTATCTGAGATTTCTCTTTCCTCCAGGTGATACCTAATCATATACTTTCAGTGACAAGGCTTAAAAATTACTTAATAACTTTCTTTTTCCTTTTTTTTTTCACTTTGGTTTGTTTGTGCTGCCTCCCAACATCTCACTTATCCTTGGAGACTGAAATGACTTTGAAATGATTTGCACAAGTACTGTTGGAAGTTCCCAGTGCAGCAGAGAGCTCTAGAGCAGAGACCTTTGTTTCTCTACAGACCAAGAGAAATGAGGGTTCAATGACTGTGCGAAGGTAAGATGTAAAATCATGACAGCCTTTATAACTGACTGATGAGTTCTGGAAATCTTTATATGAAAACAGACATCATAATGCATGCACAAAGAAAGTAAAACAGAAAATAAGAGCTACATGATTTCTATACAAACTTTGTAGACACCACAGAAAACACTTAAATCTATTATATGTAGACTTTTTAATTTTAAGAAGGAAAGAAGGCACACTGCTACCAAGAAAATACGATTATTGCTAGTGAGTTTGGATGAAGTCTGATGAAAACGTTGTATTCCAAAAAATTATAGGAGGAGAATAAATTATTTTCTTTCTAATATTTTTCTGATGGTAATTTTTTTGATGATACAAACTTACAGCTCACACAGTACCCTATCTTCTGTACACACAGAATTCAGCTTAGGAAAAGCTGGGTCTATAAAATCTGCTTAGCATGAATGAAAAAACTGTGAATGTATGTTTGTATGTATATTATATTATCTGCAAGGACTGCCTCAATGCTTTTGAGTGAGCTAATAGAGGGATAAAATTATAATGCTCTAGATAAGTGAGAAAATTTGGATTTCTAGTTGTTATTAGTAATGTAATAAAAGAGATTGTCATGTTGATATAACAACAGTAATGCAATATTCAGAACTGATATAAACTCAATAAATATGAATAATCTGAAAAAAATTAAAATTCTGTTCTCTTAGGTATTAGCCACATTCAGTTGCATAATATTGGAGAAAGAAGGAATGTATACAGACAACAGATGGAAACAAATAAACAAATAAATAATTTTCTTGGAAATTTCCCTCAAGGCTAAATTTAATAAATCAGACAGTAAATACAAATGTAGTTAGCAGAGTTATAGTGCTTTTTTCCCTATTTTATCCTGTTTTATATAATTTTGGATACATCATTTTTGATTTAATACAAAAGTACTCATAGATTGCTACTGAAGTCACCCTTTGACTTCCTCTAATAACTCCCATGTAAATAACTGGTTAGATATTCATTCTGCTAAGTAGTAAGTGCTTAATTGGCTTTATCTAATCTGGGTGTAATCAGACACTCAACAGAGCAGAGGATTCTTTTAACCAAAAGATCTCTTAAAGAAGAGATTGTCTCTGCTTCAGCAGCAGCCTCATTAGGATTGCCCTGAGAAAATTTCCTAGGATGGAAATGGACTAGTTAGTCTAGAAAATCAAAGAAAACATATTTTAAAAGCTTTCTTATTAGAAAATTAGTGTCCCTGAACTGAAAACTGCAGTCACAGCCAAATAAACAGTTGCAGAAGTTGCAATCCTGTTTCCTATAGACAGAGCAAGTAATTTAAATTATCTCTAAATTCTTGTTTAACTTGAAGTTGTTTAGTGGCTTTGGCCCAGGAGAAATCTTATTTTCTCTGGTAAACACTTCTATAGAAAAGTTTCCTTATTCTAGTAGTACTTTTTCCCATTTTACTTGCAATGGTGGGGTTCTTTTAGGTTTTAACTACTTAACACCTATGATGTAAAATGAAAACTGCTAAGATAGAGTGATGTAGAGATGTCTACTGATGGTACCACAGCCTGCAGGAGTGTCAGTTTGAGCAGGTCAGGGAACAAGGCTGTTTCAGCTGTGTTAAACTGTTACAATTATCTTCACATTTTCCTCTTTTAATGCAAGAATCATCTTTATTGCATGTTGAAAAAAAAGGCATGGAAAGCTAATGGACTGAAAAATCATACAATATTTTGTTAAATTGCAGCCCATAGCAGGAACACAAAAATGGGCAAAAATTGGTTCTGGAGCAATTAATATTCCTTGTTCTGTGAGGAAAAGAAGCAAATTTGGATTTGAAAAATCTATTCTAGGTTCAGTTGTGAACCTCACAAAGCCCTCAGCTGAGATAATCAACTCAATGCTTCTATAGTTCTCAAACATGTAAGAATTCTGAATGCAAACTTCCAGCCCTGATGATGCTTGACAGGGATAACTGGTTCTACTTTGTGCCCTATGTCAAAAGAATGCTGTGTTAGTATTGCCCTTTAGCCTGAGTACTCACCTCTTCAACATAAGAGAAGAGGGAATGGAATTTCAAAATCCTCAAAACTTCAGAAATGCTTAAAGTATCATGTGAAATAATTTTTGCTACCCCACACAGGTTTGTTCACTATTTGTTAAGCTCTGAATACTGAGCAATGAACACTCCCCTTGGGAGAGTCCCTAGGATATTAATAGAACTACTTATTTGTTGAAAAGTTGTTGAACTCATATGGTCATGCAGAGCTCCAAGACACTGGGAGAATAACATGAGGGAAGTGAGAAATGTCCTTTCATGACAAGAACAGAAGTTTGTATATTTGTGAATTCTGTTTTACTGTGTTGAATGGCAAGTCACTGCAAAAGGGTCTAAGAATAAGACACATATATGATGATGTTTTCACAGTATATTTCCCTAGTGTGTTGAAATAACCTATAGCTTGCAGAGTTTTTGAGCTAGTGCTGTCTTTTGTTTGTTAGATCTGGAAAGATTCCTTTCCTTATGAATTTAATTGCCTCTTAAACTTGTTTTCATCACTAAATACTGACGCAGGTTGCTGTGGTACTAAGTTTTACAGCTATGCTATATATTTTGTATTGGCATATCTGTTTTTCTTTAACTTGGCTACTGAGTAAAATCACCTGGATGTAGCGATTTTATACCCATATTTCTCTGTTTATTATGATTTCATGATACTCTATCATGCCTATACTCTATGGGCTCAGTCAGCTTGGAGAACTGTGGTCATTTTAGTTCCTTTTGACTGTTCACTGTTTACAACTGAAAGCTATTTAATACTTGGGATTGACTCAATCCCCTTTAGCTTTATCTGAATTTACAAAAGAGACATGAAGCATCTGCAATATCTGTTGCACAAATGAGTTCAGTAAGGCACAAGCAACTAGGGAATTTTATTGTAATACAAAACAGAACTTTCAGACACTGGCAGATGCATAAATGTAGATAGTAATGTATAAAAACAGACAAAACTATACCCAGACATAAAGATTGTGCAAGCAGATTAAATAGGGCTTCAAAATGCATCATATAGTTCCTAAGTTTTCTAAGACCAAACTATACTTTCTGATCTGCTCTGCACTGGAGATAGAATACTCCTTTTCTTTGTACTGCCTTATAGCAGTTTACATTGGTTAGAATACAGATACGACTTAGCTTGAAAAGCAAATAAATTCCTTGTGATGATTCTTATTTAAATAAGAGAGAACAGAAGTAATTTTTTTTAATTTTGTGATCAAATTTCACTCTTACTCTCTGAGGAAAATCCTGACTTTAACTCCTTCCATTTCATTATGGAATGAAATTCAAGAGAAACAGAAATATACTTATTGCTTTGTATCTATTGAAAAATAATACATTTTTCTTTTTTTATACGCTCCTAAACAAAACATTGAAGCATGTACACTCAATTTGGAGCCATGTGGTGAGGCACATTATGAGATACTTGGGCTGTCTTGAGACACTGTTAGAATTTATCACAGCTGATGTAGTCACGTGAAATGTACCATCTGGTTAAACTCAGAATTAACTCAGAACTCTTTACTAGATCTTCTCTTTGGGTGAAAATCAGAGAAATAAAACTTCAAAAGGACTTATAAATCACAACAGATTTAAATATGACAGGAGGATTTTTAAGCATGATTATCATGACAGGATATAAGGGCATATTTATAGCCTAAACCAGATATATCTCATGAGGTAAATAAGATGGGGTAGTTGAAATCTTTCTATTTGGGATTTTTAACTTGATTTGTAGATCTCTCATTGAGTTTGTCTACCTTTGAGAAGGCAAAGAATTGGCAGATGAGTCTGAGGACTTTTAAATCTACTTTGGAATGAGTCAAATGTTTTAGAAATTATTTAAACTAAATGTGATCTTTAAAATAAAAGTCTGTAAAATAAAACACAGTCCTACAGATTTATTCTAAAGATTTATAAATCATAACTGAAGAAATTTTTAAGAAAAACATGCTCTGAAAATGTTTAATGTGTAAATATTCCCATGTTTTAAAATATCTGGCTTGCTTCTACAACCATCTCTTAGTTTGAGACAAAAATAAACCCTCTAAAATATTATACATTTCTAAAACATGTATGAAGTCACCTCTGGTACAGCCCAAATGATGAATACCTGCTGAAATTATGCATTAGGACACTAATTTCATTAAACTTGGAATGTTATTGTAGAGAGACTAAATAATCTCTGACCACTTCTGAAAACACGTCTTGCTGCCATTTCTATGAGGGTTTGTAGACTTGGCACAGAACTCATCAATGATTCTATGATTCTAAGGCTCAGCAGAGTTATGATGAAATGGGTGGCCTAAGGAGAGTTTATGTCACCATGCATTAATTCTAGTTAATCTCGTGTCACACTCTGGTCAAACGAATTTCTCTATATCATGGTTCTTCTTCTCATTTTTTATTTCTTTCATTGATTTGAAGAAAAAAATCTCTCTTTCTTTAGAACAGAAGCTGTCTTTCATGAACATCTTGTCAGGACAGAAATGTTCACACTCAAACCAAGAATCACCAGTAGTATCAAACATTTTGCATTCAACAGAACTTTGAAATGGGTCATAATCTTTGGATGAGGAAATATTCAGCTACAGATAAACTCACTTTCTGCAACAGCAGATAAGAATTATCTTGAACAAGTTGTGATGTCAGCCAATATTATCATTATCACACTTCAAAAATAGGAGATAGCAGAAAGAAAGTAATTTAAAAACAAATAAACTGAACTTCAAAAGTGTAACAGAAGCTTTAAAGAGTAATTATGGGGCTCTACAGTCAATATTGCTTCTGTATATCTCAGCTAGTTGATTAACAGGCAAAAGTACTTTAAGCTACTTCTGTAGTTTTAAATTTACAAATGTTTTCTTTGCTAGTGTACTTGGCATTTCTTCATTTGTATTTCAAATCCTTTTTTTTTTTTCTACTGAGATTCTAATTTAGAAAAATAATTAAATCTAGACAAAAGATTAAGCAGAATATTAACTTTTAGCTTTGTTAATAAGGAAGAAAAATGCTTCTGTGAAGCTGTTTGTAAGCTGAACTTAATGGGAAATAGTTTCAAACAATGATCCCTATAGCTAGTTAGTCTGGGCTCGAAGTAAAATCCAAACCATTCAGGACTGGCAGCAGACACACAGAAATAATCTTGATTCCAGTGGTGCGGACTCCCATGTCAGAGGTAATAGATATGCATTTAAATCCTTCTTAAAAGAAAAGGAAGAAAAGGAAAAAAAGAAAAAGAAGAAAAAAATAAAAAAATAAAAAGATTGTTTTCAATTAACTTTCATTTAAAGCAGAATTTCAGAGTTTTTATAAAGCCTAAACTAATGTGACTTAGGAAAATTATAATAAAATTAGTACATAGTCCCAGGCAAGTATTCTATTTGATATTTGACTGCCGTAAAACAACGTTGCCCATCGAGAGAAACCCAAATACCTATCTCTTTATCTATAATTGGACTAAGACAGGTAGAGTGGATGAATTCTTGTCTCAAGAACTGGTTATTAAGATGCATCAGGACACAGAGAAATCCCAGCCAAGCAGTACTTGGAGAAAGAGCTGCATCCCCCAAGCGCAAGTAGATGATCATTGTCTGTCCATATTATTGGCAGGTATTTTGTGATTTCCTCTTGCCTGGCCTTTCCTGAATATGTGATTCTGAACTGTAAACCATTTCACAGTCAGCATCTCATCCAAAGAAGACATAAAAAGAAAAATTGTTAGTAGATTACTCATGTTTTCTATAAACAACAACAAAAAAAAAAAGCTGTGAGAAAATTCCAAGTAGATGACTTCTGTGAGGAAATTATATGCACAAAACCCCACATTAAAGTAGACAAAAGAATGCCATGGTCAATCTGCAACAATTGTAGCAGCCAGTGGCCAGTGAGAGATATTTTTCTACAAAATTGGTTTCTGATCTCTTAGTCTTAATCCTCAAAGAAGAATGAAAAATAACTTGTAAAGAGAAGCTTGAGACCAAATAATCATAGCTTTGATACTAAATATAATGAAATGAATAATTATATTTGTAGATGTGTATTATATATTACTACTTTGCCATGTCCCTCCCTGCTTGGTATCATCTTTTCCAGAAATGCTAATTTTCAGATTTTTTTTTCAGGGTCTGTGTCATGGATGTGATTGTTTCAAGCTGTAAGATGAAGCATTGCACAACATTGTCACACTGAAAGGTGTCATTGTGGCATTAGGGGTTGAAATTTTGGAGTCTATGGTAACCAAAGAAAACTAAAAGATGCATGGGAGTCTAGATATATTTTGACTATGTGGCCAAGCTGATACAAAAACCTGAAAGAGTTTGAAGTTGGCTTTTTGGGTTTTTTTTTGGTTTTTTTGTTTTTTTAATGCCCTGTGATAAGTAGTATTAGCTTAATTGGGTGATGTGGGAAGTGGGTACAGTTCAGTGGCAATATCCACAGAAGAAGAAGAAATGTCCCGAGCTGATTGATGTTCTGCACTGACTTGTGAAGCACAGCTGATGTGTTTAAGTCTTTGGTTTGTTGGCTTGAATTTCCTTGACTCTCAGCATGATCCCATTAGAAATTCCCACTGCAGGCACACTGCAGGCACACACAATGCAGCAGAGCACAGGAATGAGCTGTGAGGTTCATTTTTCTAATGGAGCAAGTGGTCCTGCAGTGGAGACTGTCCCGTGGCTATCACCAAACTACATCTGCAAATGTGCAAGTGGTTGAGTTAGAGTCTTAGTGATAACACTGATATACAACCTCATCTTGCTGAAATCCAACTTGTGGACTCCTATTTCATTTATTTGTTCTCCTCCTTTCAATAATAGCAAAAAGTGCAGAGAAGAGAATTCAATAAAAATATATTTACTTTTTGTGAAGCCTGGTGGCCCTGCTTTTTCATTACAGGCAGTATGAAATGTAATAAAATAATTAGAAAATTCTGTCAGATTTTTCAAAAGACTTTTGTAAAATTTTTGGTAAAGTATGATTTGGAAAGGCACATTTAAAAAAAAAAAAGGTTAGTTAATAGTAATTAAATGCTGAATATACATGGTGTATTGAAAGCTCTTTTAATTCTAAATTTCCAAACTGTTTTCTAACTTTGGTGAGTTTTCAAAAATAGTGACAACCCATGTTACAGAAAGTGTGAACACAATGTACTTTTACAGGTTTCTGAGTAGACCTTCAGATAGTATATATCTCCAGACCAATCTATAGAATCAGTCTTATGCTTCCATCAAATAAAATAAAACTCTCTTCCTTTTACAGAATGGAAAAGAAAGAAACTGGGGCTATTTGTCTAACAGCACACACCTTTTGCCAATGAAGCAATTTGTAATGTGGAGGGAAAGCTTTTTTTCTCTGACAGAGTGGCAGACACCTTAAATTAAGTAAAGAAATTAAAAAAAAAATACATATGGATATCAGAGAGAAAACAAAACAAGAAAAATATGCAGTCTTTAAATAAAAAATATTTAAGAATGAGAAGTACTATTAAAAAAGAAAAGTACCCTTGAATTTTGTCATCAAGGCTACATGCAGAGATGAGTGAATATCTATAAAATTGTGGCAAACTATGATATCTGCAGTCTCTGCCTTGGTTTCTTAGCATAAGAAGTCTTTGTTACAACTGGATGCATTAGGAGCTTGTATGAATTGGCATGACCTTACTGGTGTCAAAGCATGATGTTACTGGCATCAAACAAAATTCAAGGGCAAGTACAACCTACTTAGTAAATTATGTGATTATCTGTTCCACATAGCATTACAACTAAATGGTTAGATGAGCAGTAAATTGAAAGGTAGTCGTTTTCATAATCTTGAAAGTATAAAATGTCTTTCTGGTGATTGTTAATCAACAAATGAGATATTTCTCAATCAGATATAAACCAACAACATTGCAGCCCCATATCACACTCTTCTGCTTTACAAAATGCTTTTTATAAGTATTGTGGGAATCAACATTACTTTGAATTTCTGTTATTAATTTTGGCCAGACTCAAAATAACTCATATGAAGACCTGTATGGCAGAACCCCATAGAAACAAGAATCACACTGGTTAAAAACAAACAAACAAACAAAAAAAGATGTCTCTAAAGTGTGGGCACCAATAACCAGTGAAGTTCTTAAACACAAATGATTTAAAAAAAAAAAATTAATTGAACATCTCCACTAGTTATTTTTCACATAGAACAAGTTTTTTTTCTTCTCTTAATCTATCATAATAATTATTATCATTACCCATGTACATTGTGGGAAGCACCCTGCTGATCAACATAAGATCCATCTCTATTATTTTCAGTACAGAGAAGTAGCAAAACAAGGTTGTTTTTATTCCAGAGAGCTCATAATAAGTGACAGAAGCTAAGTCTATACCAATAAACTAAAAAGCACCAAGAAATATTCCCAGGCACTGGATTTCAATTGTTTATGCTGTGAAATTGTCAGAATGGTTTTAAGCATGTTTCTGGACAGGTCCAGAAGGCAATGCTCTTCGAAATGAACCTGAAGTATGTATCAGGAGGTAGTATGAACCAGAGGCAATTCCCCGTCTCCATTTTGTATTCTGACACCTTTCACATATCATTAGCACAACTTTCACACCACTGAGAAGCTATGCACAATCCAGCCTCTGCTCCTCTTGCAGGACCTTTAGAGTGAAATCAGCTAAAATTGCCTCATTGAAATCTCTAGCCCTCCGTTAGCTGCACAAGGCCAAGAGAACATTTTCATCTTTGCAGTTGAAATCTGGGACAACAAAGTATCATTTTTCTATTGTTCTAAATATTTCACTTTCAAATGGACACCAAAATTCTGAATCTGTCCATGAAGTAGAAAATTGTCATTGTTACCACATCTTTTCCACTTCACCTGGGCAGAGCAGGAGGAAGGCTTCATGGGCTCTACAAAAACCATGATTTGCAGGGGCTTAATAATGCCTCAGAGAGCCAAGCTACCACAGGGTGCTGTGTTCAGGTCTCTGGAGTTGACAATTAGAAGGATATTCATCTGGTATTTTCCATTCTTAAGATCCACCTTTACCTAGACAATTGCACTTCTCCCCGTTCCTCTGATCAAGCTCATATTCCAACTTAGAAGTGTATTTTTCAAAGGCATTTCTGCACTTGCAGTGTACTAGTGAAGTTAAACATGAATATTTCTGCAACGTTCTGATCCATTTCCTTGCGAATTGTCCTGTCAAACTCACTAGACCCCCTCATGCTTTAAAACTGAAGAAACTTTAAAAGTATTTTTTCTGAAAAGGGAGAAAGAGGAGAAGCCTTGTAGCCTATATTTAAATTTAGCTCAAAATACTTGATGGTGAACAAGGTTAAAAAGTTTGTTATACTTGTTATGTTTTTAGGGTTTTTTTTGTGTTTTCACTCAACTTAGTATGGCACACTCACTTTGGGATTGCCTGCTTTGCAGAGCAAGTTTCTTCCTTTTCTATTTGATCACCCAAGCCAGTAATGGTTTTAACACTTGAAAAATGGGTAATCTCCATGGATGAGACATGGACAAAAGGACATATTCTGAAGTTGCTAACTTAAAATCCAATTGCATGATTAATATAAAATAATGCAAATTTCTTAGCATTGGAGACACAAGAAGGGATTTAACTTTTTAAACTGTAATGAGATGAAGTTTCATTCTCATCTGCCATTTCCTAGTTATAACAGTTAATAGATGGAAAACCAATTTAATTAAACTTCAAGAAGGGCTAATCCAATAATGTTCTGAAGTGGATTTACCTTGACTTCATGTCAGAAATCTGCTCCGAGACCTCCCCTCTGAAATAAATCTGATGTTAACTTTTCTACAAATTCTTTTACAGGATTCAGATCATGCAGGATTCAGACTGGAGGGTCCTGTTGATTCATCAGTTATGGTGGAGAAACATCTGCAACTTTACAAGGACCTGGTGGCTGTGAAGACTCTTCTGATGACAAGGAATTACCTTTGCAGAGGTGCAAAAGTGGGTGAAATGGCACAGCATTTCCTACCCTGAAAATTACCGTGACTCTGTGACCTTTACAGGCTCTGAACTCATATTTCTAGGCAGACCTACACGAGTTTCTATATGGTCCTTTTGTTCCTCAAAATTGAATTGCATCACTCTGTGAAAACTGCAACTTTTTACACAAATAGTTTTGGTTTGCATGGAAATAATTGCTGTACAGGTAAAAGACTTTATATTTTGAGAACTTAAAGTCCACTTATATGGATCTGTTGGAGTGAGTCCAGGGGAGGCCATGGGCATGCTTAGAGTCCTGGAGTACCTCTGCCGTGGAGACAGGCTGAGAGACTTGGAGATGTTCAGCCTGGAGACAAGAATGTTACAGTGGTGTGTTAGTACCTAAGGGAGATCCCCTTCTAGTACCCAAGGGAGATCCAAAAATGCTGAAGAGAGACTTTGATCAAGGGCATCAAGTGATCAGACAAGGGGAAATGGCTTCAAACAGACAGAGAGTAGATTTAATTAAGTTACATATTAGGAATACATTCTTGACTGTGAAGGTGGTGAGGCAGTGGAACAGTTTGCCTAGAGAAGGTGCGGATAACCCATCCCTGGAAGTGTTCAAGGCCAGGCTGAAGCAACCTGGTCTTGTAGGAAGTGTCCCTGCCTATGGCAGGGGGTTTGGAAGGAGATGACCTTTAAGATCCCTTTCAGTCCAAGCCATTTGTGATTCTATGATTCTGTATAGAATCAATAGATGATCATTTTCAAAATTCAGTCTTCTCAAACTCAACATGGAAATAACTTAGCTTCATGGAAATATTCATGGAAATAACTTAGGTTCTTCTTCTGGAATTAAGAAAAAAATATGTTCCTCCTCTGACCTACTGTGAATGTCACAACACTCAAATGAGAAGAAATAACTAGCAGGCAGTTTTGAAGGCATCTATGTAAGGGCAATGGTCTATGTAAGGACAATGGACACTAGCAAATAGGTTTTTAGTATTGGCTGGTATGTTAAACCATGAGGAGAACAAGAAAAAAATCCTACTGAATTGCTGAGAATGTGTGAGTGGAGCAACGGCAGATCCTCATGGATAGGTTACAAAGACAGATAAGATGCTGATATTAATAACAAAACCTTCAAAGGAAAAGAGACAGAAGAGAAAGAGAGACAGAAAAGAGAGAGGAGTAAAATAAATTTGGAGAAAGCACTGTATGCTTATTCCAATTACCATGCTGCTAACAAAAAGAGGGATTTACCTGAAACTGCAAAAAAAAAACCTTGGAGGGAAGGAAACAGAATATGCTTGTTTGCCATTTACTCTTTTAAAGGGCATTTCATTTAATTTTATTTTTTTTTAGGGAAACCTAAACCAGACATTCATATAAGATTAGGGTCTACAAAAGGTGACATATTATCTAAAGGCCTTCATTCACAGTAAATTAGCAAAATAATTTAGTGTTGGATTAGATCACCTGAAACAGCAATTATGAAAACATTTCCTAAGTTATATGGCATAGCTCATTCACATCCAGCAGTTCCATTTATGATGGAGTAATAGGCAAATATTATATATTGGATTGTTATATTGGATATATAATATTAAAAATAGCTGAAAATCTGAAGTACTTAGATTCTGGAAGGGAGACTTTAAAAAAACTTTAGAATAAAATAAAATAAATAAATACAGTGCTGGTAGGTACAGTATAGTTGGATTTATATGAAAAATTAGAATAGTATCACATAACACTGTAATTAAAAGTTAAATTTTATGCAAGATGGATGGCTTAAGTCCTATGATAGAGGGATTAAATCTGCTGCACTAGCAGATTGCAAAATGCAATTGTTAATTTTGTGCAAGAAGAACTCATTACACAAGGTCACCCAATAATAGCACTCTTATTCCACTGCTATTTAATATTCCTATTCTTGATTTAGATGACAATCTAAAGGTATTTCTGATTAAGTGATGGATAGTACAAAAAAAACCAAAACCATCCAGTGGTATGTAAAACATGAAAGACACTTGGTTGATGTTCAGCCAACCTGAACTGCCAAGCTTAATGGTCACAGTTCAAGGAAACAGGATGACAAGGTTTGTGTAAAGAAATACATTAGGAAATGAAGGAAAACTGGGAGATTATCACTTATATCCAAAATGTTGCACAGGAAAATGGGTGCAGTCATGACTGGAGACAGATTGAAGTGCCAGTAGCTGGTGCACCCAAAGTAGTGCTAAACACCACGTTGTGTGCAAATTACTCCCTTAGAAGAATCAGGCTTTGGCCTAGGGGAGTGTAGCATGGGTTGGGCTGGAAGGGACCTTTAAGACCATCTCAATCCAATGCCCCTGCCATGGGCAGGAACACCTTCCACTGGAGAAGGTTGCTCAGGGCTTGATTTGGCCTCAAATACTTCCAGGGATCTCTTCCTGAGCTTTTGTTTTTAAAACCAATAAACCACGTGTGAGTAGTATGTTCTCTCCTTTTGCATAAGAAAATGTAATATGAATTTTTTGGATTCCATCCTTTGTTGATTAGATTGTAAGAAATACTTCTGTGGTGGTTTTCAGATTATTCAAAACTGTGCACCAGATGGGGGATCTTCCAGAGGATCATGATGCATAAAATTTCTATTTGCAGCTTGAGATGCAAAAAGCAGATTCCACAAAGAGTTGCTAAGACTCAAAACCCCTAGAACAGGGAAGAGAGGGAACTGCAACACAGAGGTGACGTAACAGCATTTTTCTTCCAACTACTTAACAGTGCATAGAAATCTGTATGTATAGAAATTCCATAACGAAATATGTGTCCTGTATAGTTCTGATTGCAACCTCCTCTGAAATATTTGAAAGTTACAGCGTTTCAATACATTCAAGGCAGGATAGAAGAGAAGACAAGGATTTTCCTCTAAATCTTTTATCTTTGACTTCTATTAAAAAAGAGATGCTAAATTCCATATAACCATGTAATGTCTTCTGTTGAATAACAGACTTTTTTCTACTTGGAGGCTTTAATGATGAGTTTAAGGATTTGTTTCATTGAAACAAAGCACCTCATTTCCCTGAAACCTTTACTTGAACTGACATCTCCTTATTCAATAATGCTTTTATGGCTGCACTACAATAAATATTTTTATCCTGTGTGGACAGCCCTGAAAATCATTGAGTTTTAGAGTAATATAGAGTAATGCTTTTTATTGACTTTTATTTGTGAATTCAAAACATATACTGTAAATTTCTTGTTATCTATTTACTGAATTTATCCTTCATTGTACTGAAATGCTTTTTAGCTTGTGTGTACTGATGCTTGCACATTCTTAAAGATGATGGCAACCATAAGGTTGAAATACTGGAGACCATCAAAAAAACAAATGAGAAATACTCATCTTCAAGCACTTAGAGCGTATCAAACAAGCAAGAGAAAAGAAACCAGATGCATCTCTGTGAATGAGACTTGAAACAGCATTGAAGCTTACAAACACAAGGAAATTTGGGCATTGAAAGCAGATAAACTGTTTTTTACTGAAACTATGTGTTTCAATGGAACAGACTGATTTGCAGAAATCAGGATGTTGTTTTTGGAATTTTTTTTTTAAACCACGTATCAGTTTTCAGAAAAGGGACATCAGTGGGAGAAAGATCTTGCAAATCATAAACAAATTTCAGCATTTCTGTAAAGGAATATTTTAACCATGTGCTTTCTGATGCCCTTTTTGGTGTGTAATTTAAGTGCCTTCCTTTTGGTTTACCACTTAACTGTATTGTTTTGTGTTTCCAAGAACATTTCCTTATGCTAAGTATTTCGAACATCAACAAGATAACTACATACCTGTACACTGTAACTACATGTAAGACAGATATCACAGGAATTGTCACCATTCAGACATGAATATCTCAGGGCTCCAAACTCACCTAGGAGAGCAAGCTTCCAATAATCGTTTTCCTGGGGCAAGTTTTGTTGATGAGTCCTGAGATGAGTTACTAAACAATATTACACCTGAACTATCTCAGCCTGATCAGTTCTTCTCTGCAGACAAAAAATTGTTTGCATAGAGATCATTATAGACCTTCGGGATTCTGAGTACACAGAAGAATGGATGTCCAAATAGATATTCTTGTTGTTGAAACATCGGCCTTGAATTACACTTATAAAGAAAGGATGGAGCTCTTGGGGCTATCTCATACATTTGAGAATGACAACTCACAATACCACATCAAATCCTAGTTACTTTAACAAATGCAAGCGACATAGCCCACATGAAAATTTTTGAGTCAAGTGCCCTATGACTGGAGTTCATTTCCTATCACTCTGAAAGTCTTCTGAAAGATCCTGCACTGCTACCAATACTTTCAGGCTAACACCAGTGTTGCTAAGTTAGACAAAGAACAGAAAATATGAGAATTATAGCAGGCCACTAGTTCAGCATGTTCTTGGCTGCTAGGCAATTCTAAAGTTCCTGGCAAATTAAATGCCATCTTATTTTAGACTGTCCATTCTTTATCTCTTTTCATAAGATAGATACATAAATTCTAATTTTTAGAACTTCCTCTGTGCCTGACTTATTCTTCAATAGGATAAGACATATAAAGGTGATGAGGGATAGTCCAGGACAAATTGCTCCATAGTCTTACAATTTCAAAGCTCAGTAACTGTTTGCAAAAGTATCTGGAATACTTTGAATAACCCTGAACATAGCTAAATGTGAGACCAGAGAGGATGTCAAAGTGCTATCAGTATCCATATGTTAAAAACCCTTTTGCCCAGAGAAAACATATTCCAAACACGAAATAAGAAACTCCAGTAATTTTTCAGGTAAATAAGGACTTCTGAGGTTTTTTTCCTGATGTTTGTGTTTTATTGGGAAAACACCAATACTTGTCCCTTAACTGAAACACCTGGACTGCTTCTAAATTAATTTGTGAAGATTTCTGTGGTAAAGCACTCATTTATTATTTTCTGTAAGCACCTTTCACAAAGATAAATGTTTTCAAGAAACACATTAGTTGATAAAGATAATAAAACAACTATATGACAGGAGCTAGAAGGCTGCTGTCAGCTCAGAAAATAACCAGCTTGCCTAGTAAGGCCAGTGTTGGTTTCAGCAGAGAAAAAGAACTCCTTAACTCTGCAAAATCCTTGAAACACAGAGAAGAACTTATGCTGTGAAACAGGTTTCTACTTCCTGGGGTGTTCATTCCAAAAAAAAAAAATAAGATGTGATTCTTTAAATGTTATGTGTCTGATTCCAGGATGTCAGATGTCAAAACTTATTTTCCATGCAACTTGGCTTGAAATCTTCTCTCTCTAAGTGACGAAATTTTCACACATTTCTTTCATAGCAGCCTAAAGAAAGAGTGGTTTGTGGTAGCAGAACTTTAGTTTCATAAGAAAGCCAGGCAATTGTTTTAAACACAAATACTTTTCCCCCAATGAAAATATTTCAGGTTTGAAATTTGCTTTCTACACAGTGGTTGGTTCTATAAAAATTCCAGGAAAATGAAAGTTTGCTTTTCCTTTAAAATATCAGGAAAATATTTGACCATATGGTTGTTGGGTTTTTTTGTACAGCTGTTCATGATGTTTATGGCAAGCAGTGGCAAGTATAAATGGAGAAATTATGACAAAGTTCATTTGTGTTTAGATGCTAAACTTAGATTTTATAGAAATAATGTAATAGTAGCCTACAAGTGAGTGAAATATGCATCCATTCCTACCAAATATAAGTCACAAAAAGCACAGGGGCAGCCATCCTGCTCTCAGCCAGAACTTCAAATGAAGACATGACAGAAAGAAGAGGTACCATGGCATGAGTATTGTATTTTCAGGTCCCGCAATTCTATTCTTACTCAGATGATGAAAAAATGCAGGTTTAGTCTCTGTTTGCTCCTGGTACAATGAGCATCCATGTAGAGAGCTTCCAAGAGAACCACAACCATTAGCAAATAAAATCCTAGTAATCTGTTCTCTTGGTGGTGGAATCTGACTGACTGATCCCTTGAAACTCAAGCATTTATTTATTTATTTATTTTAAATCAGACATCTGTGAGCAATCCAACTATGTCTAACTCGTCTGACCTTTTCTCACAGTACTAACTGTCTTGGCAACACTAGTCAAATCTCTGCAGACCCTTTACTCAGCTCCTGCACATGCTCTAAATCAATCAAATGCTGTAAGGGCAATGCCAACCTGTTTATTTCCTTCCTTGATGCTGTGGTTGCTTCTTTGGATGTTTCATCCGTCATTAACACACACATTGCTGAGGAGATTGGGCAGCTCTGAAGGTTATTAATGAGAAACTGAACTTTTTAGGTCAGACAGTATGACAGGTTTTCAGAACAGATTAGGGATTTTGGCAGTCCAGCTACAGATGACGGAAAAAAGCTGTTCTCCACATCACGTATATTGTATGCACTTTGCACTGTAGAAACCTCCCAGGGTTCCTAAAGTAGGTGAGGTAAGGCTGGCAGAAAGGAGTTCTGTTTTCTTGTGGAATAACTAATAAGTTTGGGAATAAGACACAGGTGTTAAAAACAAGGTCTTCAGGGGCAGGTTTCCACCAGTTATTTTGTAAAACAAAAATGACTGTTGTTTACACTTTCCTATAAACTCTTTTCATACAGGCTTGTCCAGCATAGTGCATGGTTTGATTACAGACTCTGAGAGATATAATTATGAAATAGAAACAATAAGTGTTTTGGGGACACAGCACTGTACCAGCTACTATGCAGAAAATTAACTCTAACCAATTGAAAACAGTACTGGTCACATATCTAAACTAGATGTCACTTACTGGTGATTGTTTTGGGCCCCAGGTATGGTTTCAGATTTAGGGAGGAGCCTCTCATTCTTCTTCCCACACAAATATAACCCTTTTATGGGTGCAACAGGGGGCTTGAACAACATGCTTGTAGATGAAGAGTGCACTCCTGGAGAAAATGAGAAAATCTGAATCAATCTCGTTTATGAAATATTTGTTTGAAAAAATGCCTAGTTATAAGTAAATATTTTTGTTAAAACTGTGGATAATCCTTTTCACTGGATATAATTGATTTTTATATTTCATTTTGAAAAATATTCAACGGTAAAGAGTTTTAGAAATATGACAGAAATTCAGCTTTTATTTGATGAATGAGTGAATAAAAATTCACACACATGAAAGTCATTATATATAATGTATGTGTGTAAATCTGCATTCTCATGCAGGTAAGTAAGTAAGCATATCCTATATGATTCTTTATCTGTTTGATTATGTGTGTGCTAGTAATGGTGAAAATATTCTTCTGGCATACATCTTTATCTGGATGAGAATTACACAAATTTATCCATGACCTGGTGTATTCGGAGGTGACAACTCAGATGTTTCCACTTCATCAGGGGAGATCCAGATGTGTACTGACTTACAAATTTTGCCTTTCATTCTCTATTCATTTGACTTCTATACAAATATTGAAGAACTTTGGATAGGATAACAAGAACCACATGTGCATGTGGGAAAATGTTATCTAATCTACATTAAAAATGTTATATAATTGGGTGGTTTTATGTGGAGATTTATGATGACAGTAAAGATTGGAATAATGAATCCTTTCTCGACACATGTGAAAATAGAGAACAAAGAAAACCAGACATGTAGTTATTCCAAGGCTTCTCCAACAGTGCAGAAATTTTTCCAGAACAGAACATTTTCCACTTCCCCTGCCCTGCTCCCACCCACTATGTGGTTTATAATTTCTAAAACACCCCAACTGTTCAGTTTCAATACAGTAAACTTTCCCTACTCTAATTAATGCCATTATTCAAAGCCTGAACAGTGTAAGAAACTATTAATTATTTCAATGGTGCTTCTCTGGTGCTCATTGCTATGGTACCTCAGTCTAACAAACATTAATGAATCATAGAATAGAATAGTTTGGATTGGGAGGGACTTTAAGGATTGTCTAGTACCAATGCCCCAACCTATCTTCCTAATTCCCTTACAAGATATCAACTGGACAAAAGAAAAAAAAGAAAGTAAATAAAGCCTCTCCATTTTTAAGTGAATCTTTTGAACAGGTTTTTACTAATTTAAAAGATATAAATCAAAAGCATCTATGCATTTCCTAAAAAGCCATGACCCTTACAGTGACACAAGGTTATTAAACATTCACAGAAGACCTTTGCTTTATTCATCTACATTAACCCTCTAAAATATAGAGGTATTTTTGGGGTTTCTCCTGGTTTAGGAAGTCTTAAAGTGGCTAGATCAAGGTGACCTAGAAACCACTATGTAACTATTACCAAAGCTGGCTTAACAGATTCCTTAAAAGAAGGAATATGGAGCAGTTTTAAGGAGATGGTGCATGAAATCGTAAGTGAAACATTACTTCCAATAATGGTACTGACCTTTTGTAAGTGCTGTGATGAAACTGAGCAGGAACTGGAACATGTCAACGAGAATCACAAGTCACCTTGAGAATGCCTCTTCTAGATGTCCATTATCCATATTCTAATGTATGTCTAATGTTATTTCTGCTTTAAGAAAATGTGCTGATAATATTGGTTTGAATGATATATATAACATAAAAGCCCAGAAATGAGGAGTGTGACCGGAGGTATAGCTCTGGACCTGTGATATCATGTTGCTCCTCTTTTTCACGAAAAATGAGAGATCTATTATAGGACTTGTTTGGGTTTGTTTTGATTTGTTCTGTTGGGTTTTGTTTCCTTTTTTCCCTCCCCCATAAATATATCTTACTCCTCTAAGTCCTTACCCCTTGCTTACAAAACAGGAGAAATCTTTCCTTGAACATATCCTAGGCTTTTAAACTCAACAGTACAGAAAGAGCAAGGAGACAATGGCAATTTTGTGGTTGCACAAGTTGCATTCTTTAGATCACCTCATTCTTTCTTCTACAAAAGCTGTTGGGCTTTTCTTTTTCACAATGACACTATAAAATGTTTTTTGAATGGTTTAACGTAGCAGACATTATAAGTCACTTCAAGAAGGATTTCTTATACATTCTATTCAATCAACACCACAGATTTTTTTTTTCTCACAGTCTAATGCACTTTACTGAAATGAAGCTTTTCTTTGAATGGAAATGGAAATTTCTTAGAAACTGTAATGTCTAAAGAATGTCCCTTTCTTCTCCCTCAGAGAAGAGTATATCTGAGTTAGACATGCACACTCTCTAAAGTAGCTAAAATATACACAATTAGAACAAAACCACTAGTTTGTCTCTCTTCCTCTCCTCTGTAGCATGGTAGGGATGTGGAGGTTTTCACTGCTTTGGGCACTGTACAGAATACATACAACAGAAAAGGTGCACTAAAATGCCTAAAAGAATGATTGCTACCTTCCAAGATAAAAGGTTATTTTTTTCAATATCAGTTTTGTGCAAGGGGTTTTCAAACCTTATTGTGGATACATCATGTGAGAATGACATAGACTGTTGAAGAGGTGCCGTTACATCCACATGCATAAGCTCATACAAAATCTTTTCAAATATAGTTAATGTCTGATTTAATGAATATTTCATCTAACAAACAAATAATTATTTTTGTAAGTCATTGAAAATTCTGAAGTTGTTGTGTCAAGAGGGCTCCTCTCATGCAAACCCTTCAAAGCTGGTGTGGTTGGTAGGCCTGCTTGTGATTATTTACTGAATTTGAGCTAGGCAAGGGAAAGAATAAGTCAAAATTAACTAAAAAAACTTTAATCAGATACATGGCATGCACTTGCTAAATTCATTTTTAGATTTATTTTTCATTTATTCATTTACGAAGGAAAGATCCTGAGAAGTACTCTATTATTAAACAGCTTAGAAGTATTTATATTTAGAAATATAACTACAAACTGACAGCATCTTTAAAGGAAACTGGTTTATAATTTGACATTTTATGCCAGAATGTAAGTTTTTCTCTGTTCTTTAAAGTTCAGCATCAGATTTCACCTGCATGATCTTTTAATTCATATAGATCTACTTCCCTTTCTGAGCTCTGCAAGTTAACTTTTTTATTTGCACATGAGACTGGGCTATAGATTTCATTAATGAGGCCTGAGAACTTCTGTTATTCTTGAAAGGAACATATTGGAATGAACTTGGACATCAGAACATGACATATAGCTGCTGTGTGCAAAATCTTTGATGCATTTTTATCTTTGAAATTATTCTCTTTGTGCTCTCAAGGAGCTACAAATTCATGGGCTGACAGGCTAATATCAGCCTTGATAGCCTTATTCCGCTACACTTTCTTGGACAGGGTACTTAATGCAAGCGTACGAGCTGCCGTAATTGACATTCTGATCAATAAAGGTCTGCTTGGCAAACTTGCAAACGACATTGGAGCGGGTTCCCAGGAGCTGTTCAAATATCAGCAGAGGGGCACAGCACATGATTGCCTTTGGCCGCTCTGCTGCGCAGCATGTCGGGGGGGACAGCAGGTCATTAATGCTCCAACATTTTTATCTTCTCCCTCTTAAAGCAACAGTGGGCTGCTGAGACTAAACAGAGAGCAACAGATCACCCACGTCCTTTTATCACAACAATATGCAGAGATATATTGGCATAATGAAGTGGCACTTGTTCATCATTAAGCATTGGATTACAACAGCCAAACTATAAAGAAAAATTATTAAAAGATGGAAGTATTCTGTCTGAAGAGATAGTATTTTCTCCCTTGGCTTTCCTGGTTTCTGCTGGGATAGAGTAAAATTTCTTCTGAGATGATAATGCTGTGGGGTTTGAATTTGGTATAAGAATAATGTTGGTAACCCACTGATATTTCAATTGTTGATGAGTACTGCTTACTGTAAGTCAAGGACTTTTTTGTGTCCCGTTTTCTGCCAGTAAGCAGGGGCACAAGAAAGAAGGAAAGAACATGGCCATGATGGCTGACCCAAATTGGTTAAATATGGGCATAAAATGCCCAGTATACACACTGGGGGAAGTTAGCTGGGAGCCACTGTTCACTTCTGGGGCATGAATCAGTCAGTGGATGATGAGCATGGTATTGTGCATCACTTGTTTCTCTCGGGCCTTAGCAATCTCTCTCCTTTTCGTTGTTATTATTGTTATTTTTACTATTTATCAGTAATTATGATCTTATTGCTAAATTATTATTATTGTTACTACTACTAATACTACTTCATTTCAATTATTAAGCTCCTCTCAAACCATGAATTTTCCTTTTCTTCCTACTCTCTGTGAGTGAATAAGTAACTGTTACTTAGTTGCCTGCTGAAGACTAACCCTGACATCTGAAACAGTGAATTCCCAAAACCTGCAGACACTATATGCCCTACAGCACCTATTTTAGCTTTGACTCTGAACACAAAAATTAAAAATAGAGGCAAAAATGTCCATTCTTAAGTTCTAACGGGGACATATAACACTTTTATGCACCATTTATGCGCTATGAAAACCACTGTTTTTCATCAGAGTAATAACTCATTTTTAAAAGGAATGGCCTATTGTTTACACTGCCAACAAAAAGGATTTGGAGAAGGATGGGATTGAAAGATTAAAAAAAATGTTTACTTTTTGCAAACCTGAGTACTGGTATGACAGCATTAACTAATATAACCCTCTGATTTTTCCTGGTAAATTGAAAGGCAACTAATTCGTTTGAAGTTCTGACCACTGTTAATAAGACATATATTCAGAGCAACTCCAGTGTCTTATGCTGAAAAAACCTTCAAAAGATGCTATATTCTTCAACTTCATAGGGATTATGACTTCAGCAAAAAAAACCAGAAATACGTGATAAGACTTCCTTGATAAGTGTGCTGGTTTTCACTAGGATAGAGTTAATTTCCTTCATAGTAGCTGGTGCAGGGATGTGTTCTGGATCTGTGCTGAAAACAGTGTTGGTAACACAGGGACGATTTTTTTACTGATGAGCAGTGCTCACACAGAGTCAAGGCCTTTGCTGCTTCTCTTCCCAGTCCACCACTGTGGGGGCTGGGGGTGCACAAGGGATTGGGAGAGGACACAGCCAGACAGCTGACTCCAAACAACCCAAAGGATATCCCAGAGCATAGTGTGTAATGCTCAGACCATATGGTGTCATGCTCAGCATGTAAAGCTGGGGAAAGAAGGAGAGAGTGGGGAACACTCATAGCGATGTGTTGGTCTTCACAGGTCACCATTACACGGGATGTAGCCCTGCTTTCCTGGGGATTCCTGAAGACTTGCATGCCCATGGCAAGTGGTGAATTATTCCTTGTGTTGCTCTGTTTGTATGCACAGATTTGATTTTCCTACTAAACTTTCTTTATCAACCATGACTTTTCTTACTTTTACCCTTCCTGCTTCTCTCCCCCACCCCACATGGGGGAGGGTGAGCGAGAAGCTGAGTGGGGCTGAGCTGTTGGCTGTGTTAAACCACTGAAATAAATACACCAAAACATTTGTTGAACATGGGCCCTGAATGATTTGCTCAAGATCATACTGTGAATAAATATTCAGCAGGGAACCCAGAGAGAACAATAAGTTAATTGCACCTGAAACAAATGACTAACGCTATATATTCTTGTCTGCTGTGCAGCTTGCTGTTAATAACCATGAATAGAAAGAAACCTTTTTTCTACAGCACATGGTCACACAGCAGCTGTGTAATTTGCTGGACAGAGATTTTCTCTTAGTCCGTAATTCCAACACTTTACAAGTGTTTTGGGTTTTTCAGAACATAGATGGAAACTCAGTAAATACATCATGTAATAAATGTCAAGTGCCAGGCTGCTTTTTAGCAGCAGGACAGGTTGAGGGCACAAGTGTGATGAAATCTATGGACAGCAGAAAGGTATTGGGGACTTGCCTATTTTCCAGTCCCTCTGCTGAGATTCCATTGCCTGGCCTTGGCTCTTTGATTTCTATACAAACTCACCCCCATCCCCCAACAAAACATAAAAATGGTCAAGGAAGCAATTGTTTCAGGGATGGGGAAGCTACAGAGGATGCAAGTAACAAACAAACAGATGGAAAATACACATAAGGGGATTTGATTAAAAGTACAAGCTTGCTTTGAAGCAGTCTGAAGAGATATGGGAACAGGGGAATATAAAGCCACAGCTAAAGAGACACTGGGGATACCTCCAAGTGATCCACTGGAGACAGTACAAGCTCTAAGGATTAAGTTAGTTGCAGAAAGGCAAATGAGGAAACCACACACAAAAAAGAAAAAAAAGAGAAAGGGAAATCAGAGATACTTACTAGGCATAAATGAACGTCTCGAAAGGTCTGCTGGCCTTCCTGGAATGGGGAAATCAAGAGCTTCCTTTCCCTCAGGTTATTACTGCAAAATGGCTGAAGTCTCAACATTTACAGGGTCGCGAATTCCCCATTTTCTGAGTCTGCTTCCTGAGCTCTTAAATTCCAATAAATCAAGAAAATTGACATGTCTAAAAATACATCTTTTACCTATCCTGAGATAATTACAACCCAGGAGTATTCGAAACATACATGAAGCCTCATGAAGCCCTTGGGGTATGATTCATCTCATAATAACCACCCCTCTTTCCTGTCTCATCCCAGCTAATCATCAAAAATCTCCCAGTTTCTCTGCCTCCTTACACTTCACCCCTCTTCCCTTCCCTGTAAAGGATATCTGTGAAACAAAAAGCTGATACAAATAAATGGGAACAACAGCTTAAAAATCCCCATTATTCCATTTCTGGTAGAGGAGTTTCTGGGTCTTGTAGAGTGAGAGAAAGGATCTCCAAACACTCCTCTGGCTCCCTGTTCTCAATCTCAATAGCCCTGAAACACTTCAGCATTGCTGGGAGTAAATATAGAAAATGGTAACAAATGAAGTCTTGAAAAAAAAGGCAGTGTAGAAGATGGAGAAATCTAGCTGGAGTTTTGTTTTGTGAAGGGGTGAGTGCTTACATCAATGGGAAGCTGTGGGATTGAATACTCCTTAAAGTAATTTGGTCTCTACAGGGGCTGAGTATTTTCTGAAATTGAAGACATCCTAAGAAGTAGATGGTGGAACTCATATCCTTTGTTTTATAGCACAGAGGAAAAATTCTAAAGTGTAGGGACTGGTGTTTAAGACAGTCCCTGTCTATGCTGCAGTTGGTGCAGTAGAGTTGAATGTCTTATACCGCAAGGACACCCATGATTGACAGCAAAACGAATTACATGGATTTTTGTGACTACCAGTTCCACTTGAAAAGTTTATTTGTAGAAAGACATGATACAACTTTTGACTACTGGCTGGAAGCATAACTGGCCAGCAGCATCAGCAATCAGTTAACATGTACTTCTCCAAATTCTTCCAGAGAGCTCTTCGGTTTATGGAGCAAACCGTAACACTACCTGCCATGAAGTGTCACTTGGGGTGTTACCTAATTCTGGAAAAGGAGAATAAAAGTGCATTTACATCCCAAAAGTGCATAAAGATTAAAGGGCAGCCAGCCTTATAGTCAAGATAGCAGTGAATCTCCTTGATATATGTACTGAACTGGAAATCTGAAGTTGTCTGCTGTGGTGGTTTGGTACTCGCCTCTGAATTTAACTGCCAGCCGTCATGATAGTAGGAACTTTACTGCATTAGACAAACCATTTATCTCATCCACAATGAAGGTAGTTTTCCTAAGAAAAGTGAATTCTGTATATAGTCATTAGTTCAGCTAGCTGCAAGAACTTAAGTAGTTATTACTGTAATATTAAAATATAGATAATTAATACCATGCACTGTTTTTAACATCACATATAATTTAGTACTGCACAAAATTGCTACATTTCTGAATGTTAATCCAAGAACTAACTTTTGTCTTCCCCCTCTCATTTTTATCCTCACCCACATGTTTATGAAGAAGCTTTGGCAAAGCATTTTTCTAGGTTTTTAATTAGACCACTGTGTACAGAATATTTTTCCTTCATTATAGTAAATTGCAAGTGTGTTCTTTTCTAGCAGAGCCAGAAGAGTGACTTCAACGCACACTTTCCTCTCTCATTTGCCCTAGGAACAGTTTTAAAAACCCACTTTAAAAAGCAGTAACATCAACACCAAATTTAAGTAACATTGCATCAAATGCAATGACTTTGTTGCAGTTGCACCTGAATAATCAAAAAGCTATTACTGAATGCAAGCAGAGATTTCCCCAAATCTGTTCAACAGCCCCATGTCAAATTGTTAGCTTTGTGTCACCAGTTTAGATGGCCTGACTTTTATCCACAACAGCTGAATAATCACACTTCATTAAACTAGGAGGAAGATAGTCCATTTGTGTTTTGGAATTCTCTTGCAAGCATTTGTGAATAAGTCTGGAAGTAAGAGAACAGGTCTGAGATGTTGGCATTTAAAGTAACTTCAGAGTAGATAAAGGTGCCGAGTGCAAGTGAGACTCCTTTTACTGACAATGGAAAAGACAGTAAACAAATTCCAATTGATGAAACCATAGATGTGAAAAGGTCTTCAATACAGATTATCCTTCACTTTTTAATTTTTTTAAATAAAATTTCTTTAAGAAAATAATAAAATCCATCCTAATGGCTCATGGGTCTTGGATTGGTTAAAGAGACAGGAATATGCAGGAGACAGTGGCATTGGGAAAAAAAGTCCAAAGAAGTTTCTATCAATTTTCTTGTGAGCCTGGTGTTAGCTACATGAACTTAATAAAGAGTGGTACAAAGTTTATTTTATCCATTGCAAAATGACTCTCAAAGCCTTAATAACATGTATTTTTGTAAGATCATATACTAATTAAGTAGTTATTTGAAGCCATTCTAACTTTTCTTTAAAATGTGCTTTCCTTTGCATTTTTTTGTTCTATCATTTTACCAGAGAAAAGCAAATTACCATTTAGAAAAGAGAATAACAGTACAGAATCAGGCATAATTAATAATATTTAATAAGGGCTTCCTTGAGCAACAAGAAAGAGCATCTTAGTCCTCACTCAGGGAACTTTTTGTATGCCTTACACATTCAAATGTTAGGTTTACCTCAGCAGGTGAAAACAAAAGGGCAATACTGCATGAGTTTGTACAAACTGCCAGGCTCAGCTGAAGAGTGTCTAGAGATCTTAAGAGAAAAGCAGTGTTATGAACAGATACATTTCAGAGCTACCTCTTCTTTTAGACATTTTGGCTGTGTACAAGGATTAGGGTCTTAGGAAGGAGTTTACAAAGCTCAGGGAGTCACAGAGTGGCTCAGCTCCCCTAACTGCTTTTGAAAATCTCAGCCAAAACTGTTTCTTTTTCAGCAGGGTTGTGTGCTATGTTCTGTTTACATACTGAAATCACTGATGGAAAAACATTGTTTATTTTGGGCCAGAGTTAAAGCTGTAGTAGTGTGATGAAATATGCATTTCCATCTGGTTGATCAGAATAATCCTCTTACATCTATAATGTATTCAGCATACGCCTTATGATATCTTCAGCCATTAATTCCCCTGACATTAAGAGTTTGAAATTTAAATATGAGGCAGCAAAGTAATGCATGGGTTGTATTTAGGAGCTAAACTTAGTTTTCAGCAATATTTTTTGAATATTTCTCTTGGAATTTTCCAGGTTTTCTTCTTATATAAAAAAAATGATGAACCAAATAATTGAATCTAAAAAACTGACAAAAAACCTGATGATAAAACATATTTTATTTCATCTTCCAATTTTGAGATCACCCCTGGAGAAATCCACGGGTTAAAGGCACTCCCTGCAAGTCTGAAACCAGCATGTTTTCAAAAATCTTGCACTGGCAGGACTACAATGCCAAGAAACAATTCATCTCCCCAGTATCTCTCCTTCTAATGTTGAAAGAATTCATCAATAGCAGAATCTCTTTTCCATTGCTACCTTTATATGCCTTAGTGCAGACATGTGAAAGGACCTTCCCATCTCACCTCTGCCAAACACTCTTAATAATATCTTTGCCCTCTCACTCCAGGAGCCACCTTCCTTTTTAGGAGATGAACTAAGTGCTCATTTACTTTTTAATATCTGTTTTAGATTTGCTGTCATCAGCCAGGGTATCAGTACTTTGATGATTTATTGAGTCAGTTTTCTTCTCTGGCTTTCCATTTCTTTACCCCATTACAGTCAAACACATCTACACATCTCTGAACTCACACCTTTGAACTTGCATGAGCAGCTCTGCCATAATTTCCTCCTCATTTTCGATTTTCTTCTATTTTTCTAGTCTCATTTCTTTTTTTTCTCTGCTCCCCTGATTTTTTTTACTTCCTCTCCCATAACATTTAACACTTTCCAATGAAAAGTCTATTTCTTCCAGGCCAAAATCTAGTGCAACACATTCCTTTGTGACCAAAAAATATAATGGGAATGAATGATATAAGTCCAACTGGCTTAAATCCACAGGTACACAGTATAGTGCTCTGGTTTGTTTCTGAAAATCCTACACCAGTCACACAAAGATCTTTTCCCCAGAAATAAATTGCATTTGTAGTTCAGTCTCTGCATTCATGAGAGTAAGATTGTCACGTAACAATTATGTGATTTCTTAAAACCAACACTGTTCTTGCATTAATTTTAATCACTAGAGGTATTCTCAAGGAGTTTTCAATTTTGGATCATGTCCTTAACTTGATCCTGACAAAAATAAGGTGTATAAGTCATAGGTGTTTTTTTTTTCTCTTTAATTTGTGTTCGCCACAGTGCAAATGAAGCCTTTTGACATTTTAATAACGGATCTGCTTCTTGTCAGAGGAGACAAGACTGCTGTGAGATCAGCCCAGAAACAAGTTGCAATTCCTCTTTGTAGTCTACCTAAAGCATTGATAGCATCATCAATAATATCAGAACAGTAATGTGTTTTTTTAGTTAACCTGTAGGTCTCTGCCAGCTGCCTGGCTGTGCACTGTGAAAAGAACTTAGCATTCCCAATAAAGAACATCTATTAAAAAATACACTGTTGGCAACATTTTATTTTAAACAAAACAAGATAAACCTTATTCATATCCCATCCTGCCTCTGGAAGATAATCCTACCTTAAACAACTACTTTAATGTAGTTCCCAAGATTTCCACTGCAGTCTTCTATGGATTTAGCTAAAGGTCATATGTGGTAGGTGACCAGTTTTAACTGGTCTCTTGGGTAATGGCTTAAGACAGGATTCACTGTGTTGCACTGGAGTAGGTCAGACTTTCAGGGTCAAAGATAATTGCTAGTCTCCTTTGAAAGTGGGGCACTACCAAGGAATTAAAAGTAGCTTCTGAACGTAGATAAGAGACAACATATTACTTGTCTGCTATTCCAGTTAAAGCATATTTCTTGCTTATTTATAACACGCTGAACAAACAGAATAGATGTGACATGGAGGGTCAAAAATTTAACAACCCTCCCTCTCAAACAGTAGGTCACAATATTTTATTTGCTTAGTTTGCAAAAGCAACTCAATAATTAAATTTAACTCCCATATAAGAACACCATTGAACAAAATCCTACTTATTGCTTATTCCTGTGATAGGAAAACAAACTAGACTAAGCTAAATATGATTATTAAAATACTAGACCAAATACCATCTACTCTTGCTGTGTCAATCTTCTCTAAAAAAACAGACAGGTATATATTTTACATAAGGAAGCTAATTATCATAATCATTTCTGCAGCATGGATTTTTGTTTATAAAAGCTAAATATTAGGTGTCACTAAGAAATTAAGACTTTTTTGCCTCATTTGCCACTTCTACCCTTTCTTTTCTTCTCTTCTTTTTTTATGCTATCAATAAAAGCTGAAGTATTATGAACAAATATTTTTAATATGTGTTAAAACACACACCCCCACACACACACACATATATATAGATATTCATTACAAAATCAACTGCAATTTAATTACCACTTTGTTTACAAGTGATATTTAGAAATTAGGTTGGATTTTTCTCTGATTTCTGTGTTCAGTATGTACATAATTTATAATTTCCTTAATCCAAACTGTCCTTACACTTTTAGCCTGAGTTAAATTTTTTCAGTATTTTTTTCAGTGTTGCAATAATCGACCTCCTTGCAAGATTTTGTGATGCATCCAGTTATTTATAGCATCTATTAAATCTCTTTAAATAGATTTTCTCCTCTTCTCTGTGTCAAGCAATTGTGTTTTTCTGATGCTCTTCTGTAGGTTTGTAGGTTAAAATAAAGACATATAATTAACATTATATTCTTCGTGTAAGTAATACTCTATTAAACCAATAAAAGGTTTGACATAAAAAAAAAATACTGAAAAGATGTGTAGTAATACTTATGATGAAGCAAGGCAATTTTCAACAATTAGCAACATAATTAGGAAAAGAGCTTGGCAATAAATATTTTTTTAAATACTTAATGTTTGGAATAAGTTGGAAATCTTGATAAACAGAAGACAGGCTTGTGCATCTGAAATTCAAATTCATATTAAGATTTAATCATGAATCAATAAAAGCCAATTTTTTTTAGTCTTTTCCACCCTTTCTAATTTTTTTTGCAATGTAATAATATTCAGTATGAATTGCTTTTTCTTGTTTTCCTCTTGAAATAAGAGGAACACTCACTTCTCAAAGTGTGTTTATAGTGTTTGACTCAGATTACATTCTGATATTTTTACCTAAAAATATAATAAAAAACTCAACGAGTCAGATGATCAACAGCAGTGAGTAGTAATATTCCCATAAAAAGACAAGAAAAACATAGGCAGATGGATTATTTTTTCAGCATGTTTCTCCAGCCTGCAGCAGTTTGTGAGTTTCTGTGACAAAGTTTGAGCTTAGATCATCATCATATTTAATAGTCTCTGATGGATCTATCTTCCAAAAATTTTCTAATTCATTTGGAATCTATTTACGTTCTTAGTTTCCCCAGTTGCATAATTTAATTATGCAGCATCCAACAAGTACCTTCATTTGATTTGTTCTTAAATTTTAATAACATTCTAATTTAAATGGAGAATATGAAGAATTCCTTATCAACCTTTCAATATCTTTCATTATATTAACCTTTTTTTCCTCTGGTACTACTGAAAGAGACACTCAGGGGACAAACAAAAACCCAGAGAACCCTCATCAGTGTTCTGAATCTCTCAGGGGCTCCTCAGGAGTATCTGGCAGCTCTCACATTTGAGATATGGTACTGAAATTGGTGTGAAGAGTGTAAAAAGCTCTTGAAACCTGGATATATTGGAAAATCACATGGAGAGAAATGAATAGTCTGAAAGAAGTAATGTTTCAGGTTTTCCTCAGTCTTGAAATTATTTGACTAATCAAAAGTGATTAATGTTATTTATCAACAACAGAACAAAGACTCTCAAAAGTATCAGAACATACCAGCTGACTGGGCTGAGTCACAACAAGCTGTGTCTCTGAATTATTTTTTTTTTAACTTGTAGAAAGAAAGCTAGCAGCAGGATAATTTTTGCAAAATAAACAAGTTTCAGCCTTGCAGTCATATTTTACTCAACTGCAACAGTTTTGCTTGTCAGTCTTGATTTCTAGGTCAATAGAACTTTTCCATAGCAGAAAGTGAGGAACAGAAGAGGAAGGGAGACATTCTTCCCAGTTTTAAAAAAAAATTTAAAAGGAATATTTTTTTATATTATTTCTGTCAAAGGTGGAACCACTTTTCACACACACACATTGAAAATTGCCTAAAACTCATTTTTCATTTTAAGTGTAAAAGAAATCAGCATACAATGGCAATTCAGACCCTGTCATGACCTGCCTAAATAAAACACTAACATCCCTCTATCACAGCTAAACAGCTGGGAAAAAGAAGTATTGTGGATCTAGCATGCATTCCTAAGAGTTTAACCAGATATTAGTGTTCAGCAGAGGGAGATAACTGTATTAAGAAATCATGAGGAAATCCTATAACATCAACATAAATTATGATTAATAAAATTCAATTGAATCTAGAAGGTCAAATAACTTGCAGTTAGATCTGTGACTACAAATCCCTTCTCCCTTGATTTAAGTCTTAAAACTCAATATAAATGCCATTTTACTCATGTAAGGTCTCTCTGACATCTTGCTGTGAGTTTCTAAGAAACTTCATGTTATATAAATAATTGTCTCACCGGCATCTAATATGTCTCATCCTTTGATGGCCAGTGTTGATGTCTGACTTTGCTTCACCAGGTTTGTTTGATGCAATCAACAAGAAGTATAGAACTTCTCTTAAGTGAATTACATAAATGCCTATATCTCAATGGAAACCCTGACAAATATCACAGGAAAAAAGTAGCAGTCTCTAGCATGTGTAGAGCAATGTTAGAGGCAGCTGACTTCTGACATCCTTTAATTTGTTCTATTCTCAGAATTAGACCTAAACCCCTGCTAAAAATCTTCTTGTTGGTGAAGGAGTCAGCTTGGGAGTTTTCCCTGTCTGAAACATGTCACTTTCAGCATGAAACAGGAAAGCTGACCAACTGGTCTGCCCTATGATTAAGCTTGAACATTAACCTGTCATGCTTTTATCACCAGGTTATTTAGTCCTGCCTGAAATTTGCCATAAATTCAAACGCCTTCCAGTGTTGCTTCCGTGGTGAGAAGTATGTTTTGTTCTCTTGAAAAATAAGAATTTCTGGTCCAAAATTGGCAGGTCAAATTCCCTGCAGGCGTAACTCCATTAATTTCAGGGAACTAGCATTGGAAGAGAAGTTGGCTGAGAAAGTCTAAATGAGAATCTAAATTAGAAGTGAGACATTAGTGAAGATTTTTAACTTTTTTTTTTCCCCCAGTACTCTCCAGGGACCAGATGCTCAGCAGGTATAAATCACTATAGTTGCACTAATTTTATGAACCATGACAATTTGCACAGATTGAGGATGTAACTCTAGGTAGCAATATTCTTTTCCAGGGGTAAATAGATGAACACTTGACAATGCTGTCAGAAGAGGTCATATTTTGTTAATGTGCTATGTAGAGAACTGCAAGACAGATAATGCCACAATGCCCTCAGTTAATATTATCCTTAAAATAATTTGAAAATGAATTTCACTTCAGGGATATGAGATAATCTTTTGATTTCCCATAAATGGCCTTTCTAGGTAAGATCAAAATTCTGCCTAGTCCAGTACTCTGTTTCAAATAATAATGGAAAGTGAAGATGTAGTGAAGAATTGGAAAAATAGGGTAATCATGTAGCAATCCTTCCCCAGAATGCTTCTCAAGTGATTTGTGGTTTGGGGAGAGGTCAGGCCAGAGGAGATGCACTGTAAGCAGAGGAATCATAGTAGTTGTAAGTGAAAAACTCAAGTAATATTCAGCATGAATATATAAATCATTCTCCATTTAGTCACTGTAAAATTCTGGGTTTGTTGCATGTTTTCATCGAGTTGCTTATATTTGTATCATACAGTTTTTTTCCAAATATACTTTTGCAACAGAAAATAACATTTGTCATGAATATGTTATTGAAAGTGCTTGATGAATTCAAATGTTATTGAAGTTCTTAAACCCAATACAAAATTCAAACCAAGGTATTACAAAGCAAAAATGATACTGAAGTTTTTCTCTCTATTTCAATGCAATTAAAATGTTCTTTATGTATTAAACAGTTAGCATGTAGCATATCTTAACCTGCTAATTTGAAAAACACCTAATAAAACAGTGTAAAACAAATAAAAGAAAGGAAAAAAAACCCTAAATAAGTTTGAAAGAAATACGTTTAAAAGAAAGGGAAAAAAACCCAATATGTTTGCAAGTGGTAAACTCAAGTAATTAATATATGTGGAAGTCTTAATGTTTCCTCTGATGATTCTGGCACCTGGTTTGTATCTTGTGGCTATGCTAAAGTGTGTTTTTACAAATCTTTCAAGTTTGGAAATACATCATGCCCTTTGTAGGTTCTGCCTTGGGTTTAGCAGGCCGTGGCCCATATATAACAGGACTAGCATCTCTCCAGATCAATGAAAATCAGTTATACACAAGATTTTAATATCTGATAAATCTAGTAATACGCGTAACATAACACCTAAACAACAGCTATAGTACAGTGAACAGAATGAACTAGTGGGGGTTTTTTTTTTTGAACTAGTGGGGATTTGGGGGGGGTGGAGTGGGCACTCTTTGTATTTTGGGTTTTTTTAAAAATTTTACATGATGAGCTCACTTGCAACATTTACAGTAAATTTTTGAAGGTTAAGGTGAAAGTGTTGTCTATAAAAAGAAAAGCCAAGTCAGAAATGGTAGGTGACTTTGAAACAGAACTTGAAGACCACTGTTGTTCACAGCTAAGGAGCGTATCGTTTTGGAGGGCAGGGGAATAGTGAGAAGTGTGAGAACCAGCTGTCTAAATTAGTTATATCAAATTTAATCATTTAACATTATGCCATTAACATAATGTATTTTCTATCCCTTCAAAAATTGATGTAATAATTATTCATTAGATACAGGCTAGCATTTAATCCAGAATTCCAACAGATTTATTATATCTTTATTTATAAAATAATCAATAAAACTGGTTAGAAAAAATAATATACAGACCCTCAAACACCGATAATAAACAAGAGACAAGAAAAGTTTGTTTCCTATGATAAAATTGTTCTAAAAGTTAACATCAGCAGAGCAGGCCAAGATTTTGAAAGACTACATTAAAAAGAAATGCTACTTCCATCAGGGAAAGAACAGTTTTCTTAAAAATGTAATACATGGCTGTAAGTGGAAGCAAAGAAGAAAAATATTTTATCTGATGGTGCATGACATTTGGTGAAGATGCTCACAAGACTGTTCTCTATCTTCTGATATGCTATTAGAGATGGTACTTTAGAATTAAGACCTTGATGTGCTGTTTCAGCTATTTGGGGTTTCATACAATCTTAGGCCAAGTGCCTGGGATTCATTATATAGGTAGTATTACAGCTATAATGCCTTACTCACTCATACAGAAATAAATCTCCTCTTGGCAAGAATAATTTTTCTTCTGGCTATTATTACCATCAATTACTTTTCTATTGAAATGAATGCTCACTGCTGACTGGAAGGACCTTCAGCAGCTCAAGCAAATAAAATGGCTTTTTTTGGAAGACAGCTAAAAGGAGCAGAGGAATTAACATGATGTTTGTTCTACTGGTAAGTATTATTTGCGTGTCTAGGGCTGAATATCATTGCACAAAAATGTCGTATTTAAGCATGCAAAATACAATTAAAATTGGTTTAATTAAAGAACACAATTATACTTGCTCATGTTCAAAAGGGAAAATAAATAAAATGAACCATTGTAGAGGCCTCATTGATTTGCACAATGACAGAAGTCATTAACTGAGCTCTGGTTAAATGGCACTCATCTGCCTCCAGAGGAAATATGCCTGTGCTGTAGGTCTGTGATATATTTCAAAGTATTTTGCTTTTCATGCATGACATATAAGAAATATGCATTCTGTTGACTGGTAGCACAATCAATAGGACGTATTTTGACAGCTAAATGGCAAATTTAAATGCAGCTTTCTTTTTAGTACTTTGGAATTTCTATTTTTTTTCCCCTGCATGTGTAATATAGCCCTGCTGAAGTCCTTAAACATCTCATGTGTCTTACCCATAATGTATCTTTCCCTGCATCTAGATAAGTGTCACCATGTCCACTAAGTGTAAGTTGAATATGGTGCTCCCTTATGATTTATTGTCTCAAGAATTTCTTCAGATTCCATTGCATGATAACTGTTGTACAGATTGTGGCTGGAATGCAGGGACAGAGCAAATTCAGTGGCCTAAGAACTTTCTCTTGACTGAGAGAACAGAGCACATTTTATGTCTAAATGGCAAAGTCAGTTAAAATGTTTCACTTTGCACAAATATTCTTTGGGGGACGGGGGGGAAGATCTAACTCTAGTTTTAGTGGCTAATTAAGGAAAATCTATTAGAAGATATTACTGTGCAGTTTTAGAGTGCTCATTACTGGATGGTTTCAAAGCACCTTACAGCTACTGGATTGGTTCCTCAGCCAGCACAAACTGCTTTCATGCACAGATTTAATGAAATTATTTTAATGAAGTTATAACAACATTTTAACATTTTTAAGAAACCATCCCAATGTCACTGTTCTTGGTGCCATTTTACAGAAGAATGGAATGAGAGAGAAGGAGATTAGAAAGCAAGAATAATTTTCCTATTTTTAGGAGTTTGATTACATTTGAAACATCTAGATCTGGTGATAGCCCAGCATAGGACTTAGTTACGCACACATAAGTGGGCTTATGATGCCCTAGGATACCAAAGACACACAAGGAGCCGGCACAGGGATGACAAGATCAACTCATTATGAATCTCAAATGTATTAGGCACTTATATTTAGGATGTGATTTCCACCACAGATATCTTCTGTAAACTGAGTTGAATTATCCTCTTGATGGTACTGACTATATTTCATGACAAAATGCATGTTTGGTGCCAATTAGGTTGTCTTGGAGGCTTCCATCCAGCATACAAGTGACACTCTGCAAAGTCTAAATCTTTGTCTCTTCAACTTTTCTGACAACCCCATACGGATTTTCTGGATACCTTAAGGAAATTCAATTGGTCATTTTGCACTTTGGAGTTGATACTTAGCTTACCTGGAGACATCTAATTTAGTATCTGGAGCTTTATCCCTCATTAGACATTCACGTTTGAGGCACCAAACTTTAGATCACTTTGAAGTTAATGGAAGGTAAAATCACTTTTGGGAAATTAATCATCCACCCAACTTTCTGTCATAAAACAAGAAGAACCATAAGATCTAAAGTCAAGTCATATAAACTGTATTCCACTTGACTAAAATAGCATCACAAGTCTCCCTGGAAGCTAAGCATGCTGTCTGCATGACCTATTACTTGACATGCAAACCGTACACTAAGAGCCAAAGAAAACAGCAAAATCAAAGAGAACCTGTAAGGGT
>JANPWX010000175.1:1414934-1435661 GCA_024734555.1 Trochalopteron elliotii
TTTTTTTTTTTCCCCTTTCATTCTAACTACAAAACACGTAAAGTTCTGCAACAATCAAAATAATATGGTTGAGAAAGTATGGAAATTCTGAAGATGTCCTTTCTCAGCTGCCCAGTATCTTCTAAACTAATTAAATTTATTTCAGTTCTTGGTACACTTACTAGGGAAATTCTCAATAATGGGAACTGCTTTCATTACTTCTCATATGTTCAAGGCTTTTATAGTTATCAGGATGACACATCAGGCTGGTTTCAGAGTTTACAGACTTTTTGCCTGTGGCCATCTGGGGATACCAAGACAGCAAGCATTACTGAAATCAAAAAGCATGAAAATGAGGAGTCTGATTGGTGGTATGTCTTCAAAGTTCTCAGAGTTGCCAGGCACGTGACAACATTCTGGCAAAGACATGAAAGAAGGCCCTCTGAAAACGTAGACTCTGGATCTAAGTCTTGAGAAACTGAAAACAAACCACCTCATTATTCTGCCAGGGAGGTGAACAATCTTGTGTGGAACTCAACCTGTGTCCTGGGTTGCCATATAAGATGTGCACAAAGTATTCTATCACCATCTTCATGAACTGTTGAAACCAAGTGCTGAAGCAGTGTTCTTCCAGATTTCCCCCTCCCTCTTCTGCTAATGGGTCTTCTGCTAATGGGTCTTCTGTTAATGGGTCTTCTGTTAATGGCCTGATGCATGACTCATAGGTAACTCCCTCCGGGAGTTATCTCTCTTTAATGGGCCCTCAAGGACCCCCTGTATGACTTATCATCCCATTGTGAGATGCTCTGCCCAGGGGGAGGAGCCAAGCATTCTCACCTGGATATAATCTGGGATTTGGGACAGTACAGGGGCCCTTACCCACTGGATTCCCAGAGGATCAGAGCTACCAGACCTTTCTACGGGATCACTGCTTCCGTCATCCTGCTCAGGTTGTATTCTGACTCTGTCAGTGGTCTTTTGTATTATTGCATTTATTTTATTTTATTCTTTTTTTTCCTTCTTCCTATTAAATTGTATTTCTGACTTGAAGCCTCTCACTTGTTTTGCTTTCAAACCACTACAGCCTGTAACTCAGTTGAGGATTTATCAAGCTCAAAATATTAAGTGCAAACTTTTACAACTAATGAAATTGATGGGTTTTGATAAAACTTGACTTGTTAAGAAAAATTCTGATCTTAAGGATTGGAAGTTTTATAATTCATCAATGTTTTTAATTATGCAAGCATCAAATATCATTACAAAATTATTCATTTCTTATTAAATAATGGAAAAAATTAGTTCCAGTGCATTGCCAGTATTCATAAAAGCAGAAAAAAGTTCATACCATACAGGTTAATCTTAGGCTGAGTGACAATTTCTTTCCCTCTGACAGGCAGAAGAAAATCTCCTGGTGGTTTTCAGAGCTTTGGGATGGAAAAATCAACGCATTTGGTGATGAAAATCATCCCTCAAAGTCCTTACACTAAGAACTTCAGGAGTTGACCCCCACTGGTACCTCACCCTAGGACACGGCATTAGAGCTGCTTTTATATCTGAACTGTCCCAGAAGATCTGTAGTTTCTCAACATCTATAGAAGATAAATGCTGATAAGCCCCTCCAGCAGGCTTTGTGGCACCAGTGTTGCCCAGGCCTGTGTAATCTCTTCCTTCAACAGGGCTCAATCAGTTCTTCTGCAAGAAGGCATCTTCAGAAACTCACACCTAACACAGTACTCCTGTTTCGTCTTGCTCCTATTTTAACTCTGAAAATGACAAATCAGCTAAAGAGGTATAAATGAAGGCAAATTAACCTTTGAAACTGCTACTAGGGGCTGCTGATTACCTTATACAAGTCAATGAATTTTCTCCAGGCTCTGCATTACGCGCAAACACACGCACACAGTTTTTAGCATCAATATATTGAATTTTATATAGCATTTTTATATGCTTGCACCATCACAATAATTTTCTACATTTTCAAATTTTGAAGGTATTCTTTTTAATATAGGTTTCTTAGTTCTGTCATTTCAATTTATTGGTGGAGGGGCATTGAGAGAGAACATATTTTCTCTTCCTTGGAGCATAAATATCCCCTTGGTAATCACATGGATGATATATTTTGCACCAGTATTATAATATACCTGCACCTTTTTTATTTTCTGTTCCTGCGACGTCTGCAAAACATCAGTATTTATGTTTTACCCTTCTTAGTGACATCTATGTCAAATGACTTCCTCTAGCTTAAAAGGAATGAAACTGAAGTGTTATTAGCCCTTGTGCTAAATTGCTGCTGACTTTCCCTTTCAATCAGCCTTTTCTGTTAAAGAGCTGCTGATTAAGCCTGAATGAAGACTTTGACAGCTATTCTATTTAAAAACAATTCTATTTATATACCATATGATTATATTTATGGATATATGTGACAAAACCTGGTTTCTTATGATTAGTGAATCTTGTATGAGAACAGGACTTTGCTACTGCTATATTTTCCTTTCAGAAAAATGTCACCCACAAAACACAACTCTATCCCTCTCTAAAACTGTAATTATTTCCAATGTCACTCTAAAAGAGAATGGAACATGGACTGAGGGCCCCATAGTGATAGCTACCAGTGGGAGTGCAGGTAGAAAAAGAGCAGTACTAGGCAAAAAAAAAAGGGATGAAATAAATTGTTTTGAGATCTTGCAATTAATCTGTAGCCCAAATCTGGCTGGTAATATTAAAGAAGGTAAGAGAGTAGAGGCTGTTAGCTGTTTCTTAATTTGTTTTTGAAACTGTAGTTTGAGTTTCTACTTCGCATGGGATTTGGCCCACAACATTTTTATGGTGTCCTGGAGGACCATCATTCTAGATTTTAAACTCTGGCTCAAACATTAAATTCTTATCCCTTTGTTTGGCAACACTCGTCCCTGCAACAGCACATGTAGGAAGTTAAAGGCCAAAAAATTTGGATTTTCAACAACCAGCTCAGCAAAATCAGATAATTAGAAAGGTTTAAGCATTGGATATTTCTTCCCTTATACTAGATTTGAGACCCCTTATGAGACTACAACTCACAATCACAAACCTATTTTAGCTTAAAGGCAATTTATTTTTAAGTACAATGAGTTCCTTCCATTCACTTTAAAATAGTGACAAAGGAGCAATCATGAGGTGGAGTTCAAGGCATTTACCAAAGAGCTTAGAAATATGGTTCATGTGCATTATGTGCCTGCAGAAATAAAAAGCTATGTGTTTTTACCGTGCCAGGACAATATCCTAATCAGTATTAATGGTCACCTGACCATCCTTACTCTGATCTAAATCCATTAAAATGGATTTAAAACTGGAGCCTAAACTTTACAAAAATCAAGAACAGACTTAAACTGAACTAGATAAACAGATGAAAGGCTGTGGTTGTTGTGTGCCTGGACTTTAGTAAAGCTTTTGACATCATTTTCTACAACATTCTGCTGGACAAACTGGCTGCTCAATGTTGGATAAAATGAACAGGATCACTCTTTGATGGGTAAAAAACTGTACATGCCCAGAGAGGGGTGGTGAATGGAGTTGCAGCCAGTTGGTGTGTGTGAACTTGGCAGTGCTGGGTTAATGATGGGATTCAATCATCTTAAGGACCTTTCCCAACCTAAATGGATGCTTGATTCTACAATTCATAATTTACAGTAAAGACTATGCCAAATTTTTGGTGCTGTCTTTCTCTGGGTGTAGGCCAAGGTTCATAAACATTATTATAAAGCTTATTTTCTATTAAGTTATTTCTAAAATGAAAAATTGATTTAGGTGCTCTCTGTGTTCCTTCCAGATTAAAAGGATTTCATAAGATTGTTTAATTTATTTATTTTCCTAGGAAAATATTTTCTCACATGGACTATAACAATCATAAATAGCACCAGGATAACATATGGGCAACTGAATCCCTTAAGACTCAGACATTCATCTAAGGAAAGCGTGGAAGTCTGGTCCTTAGATAAGGCGGTTCCTAGTATTTACCAAGTTATGTGTATCACTATCTAGGGTAAATATTTACCAAAATTTATAAGAAATAGATATAAATTTATAGCCTTCATAAGTTTCTCTCTGGGGATACACTTGCTCATCCTATAGTAAAGAGTCTTTAATACATAAAAATGAAAGAAAAATAATCCCCCAAAGCAGAAATGTTCAAATTTTGAAGGTTTTGAAGGTGAAAAGTATACAAATGATGAATAAATCTGAATAATGTAATACTAAAGACAATTAAAGAGCAAAATAACTTAGAGGTGATGGCTTCTTGGTCCCTTGAGTCTTGAGATTGATTTTAGATGAAGCTAGATCCCTTTTTCAGGGATCTGTCTATCAAGAACTTTCAGACTAAAATCTATGATGTAGGTAGACAGACTGTTCTGATTGAATTCCTTTCATTTACAGCCTGAATTTCAACCTTTCTGAAGGTTTTATTCAACTTTTCTGAAGATTTCTTCCACCTTCTCAGTGGAAGACTGTTTAATTGCTTAACTTGGGCCAGCCTTAATCTATATTATGAAGACTCCTCTACCTGCCTAGAACTCTACTTATTAGAAGATATTAATTACAGCATAATTAGGCAAAGACAGGAGAGAAGGAAATATGGGTGTAAGGAAGTAGAAATTATCACAATTCAAAAAAATGAAACCACCAACTATTAGGTGCTTTTCACTACAATATTTAGTGCTGTTAAAATATTTTGAGCATCTCACAAAGCCAAAATCTGAGAATGTAAATTAGTAAGAAATGATATTCATACTTTCACGTAACGGTACAGAAAGGTCTTTTTCATATGTGATACTATGAAAAAACGTGCTTAATTATTGAGGGAAAATGGATTAATTTAGTGGTATAAAATAGAATGTGATTTGATTTTACAACTGAAAGATTCAAAAGTTCTTTGCAAATTACTAAATAGTATTTAAATGTATAAAGAATATTTTAACAGGTTTTCTTTTCTGAGGGAAACATATAAAATAAGGCTTTTGTTGTGACACTTTGCTTTTTGAAGGTCAGAAGAATTTGTCATGAAAACAATTGTCTACAGAAGTACATGGTCATGGGAACTTTTATAAGATGCAAAATTTGCATGAATTGAGTCTTTTTCAATGAAGTTTTGACTTTAACACATGAAGGACTTATCCTGTTCAAAGACAAAGTTTGATGACATCACAGATAGAAGAACACAGAGAGATACAAACAACAAGATAAATATTAAATCACAACCATTTGGAATTCAGCATTTCACTCTTAGAAAAAGTTCCATCAAAGTCTGTTTGTTAACTTGTATGGGAAATGAACAATTTCACCTGAACGGTTTTCATTAATTTTGTTAACAATGAAAAATTAAACCAAAAAATATATACAATGAAAATTTTAAAAGAGAATGAAAAGCATCTTGCAAAAAAAATCCTTATTTTTCTGTAATCTTTTGTGCAGTAATAAAATATTTTGCACCTTGTTTTTACATTTTGTTGGAGCAGCAGAAAAACAATTAAAAGCATTTTTAACTTTTTTTTTATATATTGCCAATTAGAAAACTTCAGAGAGCCATAAAACCAAAGACTATTTAAATTCTTTTAATGATTTACATTTTTCTCAATAAGTTGGGAAAAAAGAATAATGTAATTTTTATAACGTTTTATATCCACACTTTTTTTTCTTCATATTTTTTACTCAAAGTTCTGTAAGCTTGTATGAAATCACTCTCAATTCAGCCACTGTCTGCATAGAGAAAAAGTGCTTTTCTTACTTCAACTTTTCTTGCAACTACTATTAGTTGGACTAGACAAAATTATAGATGGAGCCACATGGAGGTGTGGAAACCTGGGCAATGACAAAATATGCCCATGCTCACTTTCATGTGATTCTTTTGTGAGAATGGCCAAACTTCTACCCATCAAAATACCCACAAAGATAAATAATAAAGCATTTTCCCCATTCTAGTCAGCAAGAGGATTGGGTATCTCCAAGTGTAGGGAACTGACCAACAACTGCCAGTCTTGATTGTCCTGGTTGTGTCAGTTCTTCAGCACACTTTATTTTGGGTTATTTGAAAGCTCCCAGTACTACCATAGCCTTTCTAGAGCCAACACTGAGCAGCACAATCAAGGGAGGTGCACTTGAAGTATTGCATCAGACATGGCTGAGCAGCCCCCAGCCCGTCACTTCGATCTTAATGGCAGAGCACGGCTAAAGTGGTTGGGTGGTGATGATGTTCCTGTTTTTGTAATTTTTTGCTGCTTCTTAGAGCCATTTTGCCTCTTTTACATGGCCTGGCCAGTGCGCCAGATGGTCATAATATCTGATAAATGTTTTGAGTGAATGGAGTGGATACTGCTGTGCATTGACAACTGAGCATCTGATGTCAGAAGTAATGTGTTTATGCAAAATTACTAAGAGAGGAGGAAGTATAATTGAAGGACACAGAGAAACAGAGGAGGGGATTTCTACAAGAATGATAATGAGAATGATTAGGAGATGAAATAAAACCCGCCTCCATGAACAGAGATTGCAAAGAATAGTGTGATTTCCTCGAGAAATTAAAGAAGCAAGAAGAGACATAATAAAATGTTAAAAAACAAATGCTGTGTGGCAGGAGGAATAGGACTAATATTCCTCCTGGCATAAAAGAGGCCTTCAATCAAACAAAAAGGGACAATTGCTGATTATTTCTAGACAATGAATAATTAGGCTGTGCAATACACAGCTGCATGATACAAAGGGAAGACTGGACAGTAATATGACTAGCAACACTACTGACTTAATGATCCAAGTTTTGGGTAGGGACATAAACCCCCATAATTTAAACCAGTGTCTTTCAGCTATTAATAGCAAGTCTTTTGGAATTAAACAGGCTCTTTTATCTTTTCCATCCCCCCCTTTTTTTTTTTTTTTTTTAATAGCTACTTCTCTGCAGCTACTGTTGAAGAAATGTAGATGATGAGATGAACCATGGGTTTCATACCTTATGATTTGCACTAAACTTTCATGAAAAGCTACAGTATGTTTCACCACAGCAGGTGATAGACTTCAAATTTTGGACATTGCAAATTTGGACTTCAAATTGTACATTGTAAATATATTGGTCTGTGAACAAGATGTAAAATGATCTCTTATTGAGTCTCACTCTCGAACTTTTAACTGCTCATCTAGCATAGAGATACTATGAGATAGAGAATATTTTCAGAAGCAGCACTTTATGTCCTAAATTTTATAACTAATGGGGAGTGCAGGTGTTAGAGATACAGAAACCAAGCCTTAAAAATTTCCACAGCCATCCTCTTTCAGCTTAATGGGCTGACACTTGTACATCGCTCAGCTGGCAGGCAGTAAATTTGTCCTGATCTGACCTCTAGGCCATGCAGTTCTTGTTTGCTGCATGGTGTTGCACAGAAAAAGACAATTTCTGTTCTGCACGTACACCTCAGACATGTTGCACGGAGAGCTAACATGGGCAAGCTGAGCACAGTCTTAATAAACTCTCCTGATTTTTCTTTTTGTGGCTGATATTTCCATGGTCCAGAAGTTCCAGGAACTGTGTTTCACATACAAATTCATTTTGAAGTCTAGTTTTTCCCAAATAATTCTTTTTCTGTAACTCTTCTTGTTCAATAGAAATTTATGAGTCAGAAAACATCTAGGAGATGCAGAGCTGAAGTTTTGCCCTTTTAGGGCTAAACATTACCATTCACAATCCATGCATTTGTTAGAAAACTGTCATGATACAACTGCTTGGCCAGGAGCAACAGTGAAATATAGATCCCTGAGGATTTGTAGGACCTGTGGATAGTGAAGTACTTAGTAAATTGGCAGGCCTCTGCATCATGCTGACTTTAACTCTGTAGGAGTCCACTGAGCATCGCTCCTGTAGAGTTAATCAGCTGGCAAGTTTTCACAGTACTCTTGTCCTTGAGTAACCTGAAATGCTGGTCTTTGGCCCTATTCCTCAAAGTAGCCTTGCCATGGAATCCTGGAGTTGAAGACACCCACAGGGATCACTGAGTCCAGCTTCTGGCCCTGCACAGGACACCCCAAGACTCACACCACATGCCCGAGAGCATTATACAAATGCTTCTTGAACTCTGCCAGGCTTTGTGCTGTGACCACTTCCCTAGGGAGCCTGTTCCGGTGCCCAGTGACTCTCTGGGTGAAGAATCTTTTTGAAATATACAGCCTAAACTTCCCCTGACACAACTTCAGGCAATTTCCTTGTGTCCTATTGCTGGTCACCACAGAGAAGAGATCTATGCCTGTCCCTCCTCTTCCCCTCATGACTGCCATGAGGTGTCCCCTCAGTCTCCTCTTCTCCAGGCTGAACAGACCAAGTGACCTCAGCCACTGCTCATATGGCTCCCCCTCTAGACCCTTCACCCTCTTCATAGCTCTCCTTTGGATGCTCTCCAATAGTTTTATACTTTCTTATATTGTGGTGCCCAAAACTGCCCCAGTCCTCAAGGTGAGGCTGTTCCAGCTCAGAGCAGTGTGGGACAATTCCCTCTCTTGCCCAGCTGGCCATGCTGTGCCTGTTGCCCCCAGGACAAAGTTGGCCCTCTTGGCTGCTAGGGCACTGCTGACTCAAATTCAACTTTCTCTCCACCAGGACCGCCAGGTCCCTTTCCATGGCACTGCTCTCCAGAATATCATTCCCCTGGCTGTCCATACATAAAGGATTGCCCCATCCCAGGTGCAGAATATGGCAATTGTCTGTGTTAAACTTCATACAAGTGCTGATTGCCTAGCCTTCTAATTTTTGAGGATAAGCTACAGGAATGACAGATGTGATGCCAGAGGGGAATGAGAATACATTTTATTCCTGGCATAGAGAACTTGCTATGTGGAAGTTGTGGCTCCATTGAGGATGTATTGATGTTGGCAAGCAGGCCACAAGGGTGTGAGATGGAGGAGTCTCAGCAAATGGTGCTGATGGAAATTGTCTACCTGCTGTTACTTGAAACCCATTTTTTCATAAATGCAGAGATAAACAGCTCTCTACTTCAGGATGTGGGGTTGGATTCAGTGGGGAGACCATTATCACCTTAAGGGACATAGCACAGTGGCTGAAGAGGAGTTTATTAGTTTTTTACTACAGGTCATATTTTTAATCCTTCCTGGTCAAAAGAGAGCTCACTGAAATGTCTCAGAAAGCTCAAGCATGTTAACATCCATTACATCCTCTATATACCTGCTCATGTTAATAATTTAGATGTGTTCCCCTATAGGTTGTTGTGGAGTATTGGAGTATAAGGGTCAGTGAAAGTATTCAAAAATAGTCTAGTCATGGTTTTGAGAGCCAGGTCCTACAGCCCCTTCCATATCAGCTGATTGTGTGTGAGTTACCAGTCAGTTGTAAATGCCCCTACATGAATTCAACATTTTCCTTAGCATGAGGCATGAAAAAACTTCTCAGTGGCTGGGAAAATGCTCTTTCCACTGTCGGCTTCTTTTCAGAAGAGGAAAAAAGGGAAGCAGAAAGGCTAGTAAACTGTGCAGACCTGAACAACTCACACCTAAGCGCAAGTAAATTTCATACAATGGCACAAAATTTATCCTTCATCATGAGGGAGAAATGTCGCACCAAAATGGTATTTGCTTCAGCTTCAGATAGTAGGAAACTACCAGCCTATACAGTTACCTAGCACCTGGCACTGGAGACACTACTGTTTTATTATGGCAACTTCTAGATTTTACTTTTTAACCAGTAATTAATCCCTCAAAACCAGAAAGTATGTACAGAAGATGTAATGCTTTCACTTGCTTAAATCAAACCCATATTTTCATTTACCTATATATATACAAAAAAATTCTGATGTCTCTTAGAAATACACCTTGTCTATTATGCAAAATCACTCATTTCTAGTAAAAAATATTTCCAACAATGTTCTCATTTAAATGCAATCATTTGGGCCGAATTTGTTTTGAAAGGATGAAATGCAATGATAATTTGACAGATGATCGTAATATCACTGTGCTTCTGGGTTGTTTTGCAAAGCTACAGAGAATACAGTGTAATCTGGTGTTGAGGGCTGAGAATGGGGCAGCCTGAATTCACTTTTTCTATATCTTTTTACCTATTGCAATCATAAATTAGATGCTTGACTTCCCCATGTCTGCCTGGAAATCTCCCAGCAAGGTCCATATAAGTAAATGACTCAATAAGTCATGGGATCTTCCTTCCATGGAAAAATTTGCTATTATGTCAAGCAATTCAAATAGAAAATAACTTGCTAACTAGCTTAATTAAAGATTTTCTTGGGGATATGTATTATAAATGCATTAGTTTTGTATTGATGATTATTTTTTATCATGTTTATGACATTAAACAGTGTTCAGAGCCCAAACATGTCTGTGAATCCAGGGATAAAAATGCTTTTTCAAGTACATATGAATAGTAGTCCTGGCTACCTTAAAGGACACCTGGCTCAGAAAGATCGATACCACAAGGAAAGGCAATAGTGGTCCTTTTTTTCATGGAATGTTCAGATAGTCAGCAAAGATGGGATTTCAAGGATCACAGAATGGTTGGGTTTAGGTTGGAAGGGGCCTTAAAGGTCATCTAGCTCCAGTCCCCTTACCATGAGCAGGGACGCCTTCCACTAGATCAGGTTGGTCAAAGTCCCCAGCCTTTCCTTGAACTCTTCCAGGGATAAGGGCAACCACAGCTTCTCTGCATAACTTTTGCCAGCACATCGCCATGCTCAGGATGAATAATTTCTCCCTAATATCTAAACTAAACCTGCTGTCTATCAGTTTGAAGCCATTCTCACTTGTCCTCTCTCTTCATGCACTTGAACTCTCTTGTAGCCCCTTTAGATACTGGAAGGTGCTCTAATGTGTCCCCAAAGCCTTCTCTTCTCCAGGCTTAAGAACCTCAATTCTCCTAACTGCAATGAAAAGATTTCCCCTGTGCCAAAGAAAAATGTACTCTGCCATAAACATAGAAGATTGGAGAAAAGCTGGCATGCTTTTCCACAGCTTATTAAGGTAAATGGAGATTCAAATTAAGTGGTAGGGAGGAAAAAGCAACAAGCTTGTAATCTGTAACAACCTCTCATCCGACCTACACACTGTAGAGGCATCTTAATAATGCAAAGGCCTCTATCATGCCTGAAAAATATCCAACTTGTCTAACATAATGAAATGTGTTGCAAAATCATGATTATTTGTGAATGTATCAGATCTGTTCAGGCTCTATTCATCCCTGGTTCTGAATACAAGTGTTTTGTCTATACTCTTTTTTCATACAGCTCATTTTTTTCCCTAGAAATACATTCTTTACACAAAAGCAAATGGCAGAACAGACATATCCACAAAAAGTATAAGCACACATATGAAATATTTGGGCTACAAAGTCCTTTTGTGGTAGGGAACTTGGGGCTGTGGAGCTGCAGGACTTGGATTTTGTGTTTCAGACAAAACATAAGCATTAGCTCAGGAGAGTTGATTTTTTTTTTTTCTAATCAGAGCTGAAGTGGTAATAGGATGGTGGTGAGAAACCATGGAAATTCTCCTACTGTGGAAGGAGAAAGAGAAAGTCTCCTTGGACAAAGTAAAGGAGGCTGGATTTGGTCCTATGGGACCTAATTAGCCATCACTATCTCCCTTTATCCAACCTCACTGTGAGCTCTGTCAGCAACTAAGACAGGACTTATCAATCTTCCCATAGCCCCTGCTAACCCCACTGTCACCTGAAGGAAGAAAAATCTTGCAAACCTCCCCTTCTTCCCCTCTGTAACCCACAAAACTCTCCATTGCAGCCATGAGCTACCTTTCTCTGTCATCCACTGTTCAGCGAGTGAGATATCCTGAGGGGCACTGAAGCAGGAAATCCAGCCCAGCAGCATGTAACAAAGTCAAAAAGGGCACAAACAGCAGGGGAAGACATGTTCTGCATAACCTCATGTGCCCAAAAGATTCTATGAGCCCCTCTAAAAGGTAAGGGAAAGTTAGACATGATAGATAGATAGATAGATAGATAGATAGATAGATAGATAGATAGATAGATAGATAGATAGATGACAGACATCCGTCCTATTGTTTTTGATACCTCCATTGCCACCTTCCATACCACCAAGCCTGCTTCTTTCTTCTCAGTGAAAGTCTGGTGATCATTTCCCTCTGCATCAAATCCAAAGATGGCATAGACATTAGCTGGCAAAAATTGGGAACTGTGATGATGAGTACAATTCATGAAGGTGCTGAAAATACTGGTCCTTGCTGGTCCAGTTAGGATGAAAAAAGCCCTCTGTAATCTCACAAAGGTTTTTCAGGGCACAGCCAGTATCGTCTACTCAGAGGGTACTTGTGGCAGAGGTGACTAAACACCTGCTGCAGTGAGCTCAGTGACAGGTTTTCACATCCAAAACAATGTGTATGCACACCTCTGTTGATCAGGTATGATAGCATTACCCAGCAGCACAATAAAAAACCTTTCTGGCAATGCAGACACCCAAATGCTATAAAGCCTCTGTCCTGGCATGGAAATAAGCAGTAGCTTCAGGCTGGAGATAAGCGGAATCAGACATTGCATTTTCTCCTACAGAATTTTCCCAGATATCTCTAAGGCTGCCTAAGTGTTTCACCAAGGTGTGTTGGTTTTGGCTGGAGCAGAGTTAATTTTCTTCACATCGGGGTTATGTTTGTGCTGAACACAGGGCTGATAATGCTGAGATGTTTTTGTTATTGATGGGCAGGGCTTACACAGAGCCAAGGCCTTTTCTGCTTTTCATACTGCCACCCTGGTGAGGGGACTGGGAGTGCATGGGAGGTTGAGAGGAGACACAGCCAGGACAGATGACCCCAAATGACCAAAGGGATATTCCAGACGATATGACATCATGCTCAGTGGAAGGAGGAAGGAAGTAGGAAGGAAGATAGAAGGAAGAAGGGGGGGATGTTTGGAATGATGACGCTTGTCTTCCCAAGTAATGGCTACTTCTGATGGGGCCCTGCTCTCTTGGAGATGCATAAACACCTGCCCAACCATGGGAAGCAGTGAATCAGTTCCTTGTTTAGCTTTAGTTTTGTGTGTGGCTTTTGCTTTCCCTATTAAATTGTTTTTATGGCAACCCTCATGTTTTCCAGCTTTTATGCTTGATTCTCTCCTGGATCCTGCTGGTGGGGGAATGAGTGAGTGCCTGGGTGGGGCTTGGCGGCTGCCTAGGGCTAAACTAGGACACAAGGCTTGTACTGAAATGAAGTCATAACTACGCTGGACTGTAGGGAAGACCATGGCAAGCAGTGCTCATAGACTTCAGGAATGGACACAAAGCAAAAGCTAGATGGCTGTGTATAAGAGGGAGTGGGATATTAGCATCAAAGGGGTATCATTTGGATGATGGCTGAGGACACCTCAACTGTCCTGACCGCAGCCAACTTGTCCCACAGCCCAAACCAACCATTGACCAGTAGGTGTCAGAGAGAGCAGCTTGGGAATATGGGAAAATCATGTTCTTTAGATCAAGTATGGTCTCCCAAAAATTTGCTCAGCTATTGCAAAGTGTGGGGACAGCTGATAGCAGGAGACTTCAATTCTGCCTCTGTGCACCTTCCAGTTCTGCTCTGAGGACACTACAGTTCCACTAATCTGAGTTCCCCTCCTACATTCATAAATTTCCTGACTGGGACAGAGCAATGCTCCTAAAAAGGGGGAAGAATATGAGCTGTAAATCTGGGAACACTGGTAATAGATCATCAAGAATTTCCACCAAGCCATGTTCTGCAGACGTATGAATTACTCTTCCCTGCTACACCTTCCTGGGTCCAATGACCCAACCAGGAGCTTGGCAGAAGAGGGGAATTGAGTGGCAGTGCTACTGTATTGCTCATGAAGCAGGAAGAACAGGACAGGTAGGACACAGAACAAAAATAACTTTTGACATCACCCAAGAGAAGAAATTAAGCTTGGTTCCAACTTCTAAAGGGGTTGACACCATGAAAAAAACCCCAAACTGTACCACCCAAACTCCTGTCATCACCTCCTGTAAAACAGATGAAAAGGCAGCATGGTACTTCAGAGGATGATCTGCTGAAAGGTCTCTTGTTCTCAGAGAAGATATTCAGGGACATAGTTCTATTTTGGGCAGCTCCAGGATACATGTTTACAGGGGATATTTTACCTGCAGAAAGGGCTAGAGGTAATCTAAGGTAAAAGACCTCAAATGTCTGAAGCGCATACATTAAATTGTTGGCATCACATTCTTCAGTCTATTTGATCTACTTTTATTGTGCTAAAGAAAGCAAAGCCTGGCAAGTGGTATAAGTCCCTGTCAATGCATTTTGGTTATCTCTCAGGGTTAGCTTTTGAAGCTTTTCAAGGGACCAAATAGTTCTCTCTGAATACAGAGTGGGGAGAAGTGTTTCACATGGTCCTCTTTCCCTCTCACACTCCTAGGGAGTGTTCCATGTTTTTTTCTCCTCTCAACAGTCCCATTCACCTGCTGCCAATTCAAAGCATACAATATGTGCATTTGGCTTTTACCAAGTCTGGCACTGCTAGCAAGTTATAACAGAGGACTTAGCCTTTTTGAAGTGAATTTTGAGTTGAAAAAGGTATAAAAATATGCCCTCTGAATGCACTTTCTAGGACTCACAGGAGATTCAGGCCATATGCTCTATTGTGTGAGTACACAGCTCATGCTCCACAAGCAGCAGTGTGGGTAGAGTTTGCAGTTCTGCGCCATGAATAGATCAGTTGCAGATCCCCTTATCACTGCCAATGTTTTCCATCTTGTGTATATTGTCTGCCACTTCCTACTTAAATAATTGCAGCAACATCAAACAAAGCCTGCACATCACACAAAACAAAATTTCTAAATATCTGAGATTTGGGAAATGGCTCCAGTGATCTGATTCTAAGAAATTAATAATTTCACTTCTTTTCCAGTCTTGGGAGAAGGGAAGATTTTCATGTTAGCTGACACGACTAACATTTCAGCAACTCTGCAATCCAAGCTTCCACAAATTTTGACTTAATGATTATTGTAAAAGATTCACGTTGTCTAGGAAGGCCCTCCACAAAAGTGTGCTCTGTAAATATGTATTTTATATAAGGTAGACGTTATATATTTTTATCCATGTATACTGCCCATGCCAAACTTAATTCATTAATATGATTTTTTTGTTGAGTCTATTCATGTTTAACCAGCTATGTGCAGGAAATCAAAACCATCACAGTGAAATCAATAGTGTGGCAGGGAAACCTCTTCTAATAATTTCCAGGAGCCTGTGCTTTTCATCCACGTTAATGCTCACTCAAAGGACAAGGGAATAAACAGGCAAATGTCTTGAGAAAAAAAAGTGTAAATTGAGTGCCAACATATCCCCTAATAAGTACAGAGCAATTTTACACAGAAGCTGGGCACTGTAATGATTGTCCAATAAAACCAAATTGCTGTATAAAGTGCACAAGCAGTCATTTGAAGAGGCTCTGAGTGGATGGATCCTGGCCAAGAGCAAGTCACAGGGGAAACAAAACACCCAATGATACTTCAGTGAAGTGTTTGCATGGGGTTTGACTGTCAAGTCTGTGCTCTTTTGTGCACTGAAAGATCTGCCATTTTGTTGAACTTGCTGCAGCTGCATGACCTGTTGGCAGGAGAAAGGGCTCTGCATGCCCAGTGTTGATTTCCTCGGCTTCAGCTGACTACTTTGCTAATCAGTCAGAGGCAATTTACAATCATTTTAAGATTGCTCATCATTTCCGATGGCTGGCATGCTGACTCTTTGGCAGAAAACCAAATTATGGCCCATACGAATCAACAGCATAAACTGCTTTCAACCCTTCTCCCCTTTTTTAGGCAGCGGCACATTTTTCCCTTTCTGTCCTGGAGTAGTTGGCCATCCTCTGCCAGTGGAAATGGACATAGTGGAAGTTCATACAGAGTGGTGGCTTGGATTATTGTATTTGTATATATTTATCACAGTTATCTGCATTTAAAGTAAGAGTGATAAATGGAACCTTCCAAAGAAAGTTCCATTGTCTCTCAATGCAATTAATAGAAAGTAGCAAATTGCTTTAGGCAACAGCTTGAGGCAAGTGGCGTATCCTTCTGATTTCCATAGCTGTAAGCCCTGTCCTAGCAGCATTGGATAGAGTATTTCCATTTTTATGAGACTTCACAGAGGAGAGGCCAGAGAGTCTCATTCTCAGCCCTTTTAGCAAAACTACTTGTATGTCTCTACACCAACAATTTAATAACATTTTGACCACAACTTGTTGCATTAATCTCTGCCATTCCTTACAATAATAGCAAACGCCCCATGAAAAAACAGCAACTTGAAGAGTTTATGCTGTCTCTAAATGTCTGGTGGACTCACATTAGAAGTGGCCAGCAATTGTGAGAAGGTGCATCTATATCTGGTTTAGAAATTAAAATTGTTTTATATCTCCACAGTTAAAAGTTTTGGTACTATTTTCTGCTGCATTCAAACTGTGGCTTGCTCACTGTGTGAAAGGTTTGCATCCTTTTACTGAGGACTTCCATTAACACACAAATACCTCTACTATTTCATTCTAGTTTGTTATTCTCTTTTTTGTTGTTGTTTCAGTATTTTGTTTGTTTGTTTTGCTTTTGTGTTTGGTTTGGTTTCTTTCTTCATGGTTCTTAATTTTCCGTGTTTAGGGATCATGTTCCAAGAACTAATGATATAGATTACCTTAACAGATATTCTCTTCTTTTGAAGGGAATCAAGGCCCTGTTAGATAAGGCAGAAGATTCAAATTGCTTGTTTGATTATACCTCAATCCTCTGATTTGTTTTCAGAATTGCCTTGTAAATGCCTTGTACACTGAACCTGAGGAGTTAACTTGCAGACTATTCTAAAATCAGTCAGACTTGAGCCAAAAACTTACCCAGGGACATTAAAACAATTCAATGCACTGGTAAGTATTTGGGACATCTGCTTTATTTGCTGCAGGTGCTTCAACCTGGAGATCTGCCAGGAAGAGGGCTCTTATAAAACTTATGTAAGCAAGGACACACTCCTTCAATATACATATACAATGGGGTTGGAAGAATCAGAGCATCAGGATACTTCTAACACTGAGGAAAGCTCCAGACTCCAGCCTTCCTAAACACCAGAAATAACATAGCAGCTGTGGCTGTGGTCAATAAGACATTTGCCTAGCAGAATGTTAAGCTGCTTTCCTTTACAATCATTTTACAGCTGACTGATTCAGATGTTTTTGTATAAATGCCTTGTTTGACAAGTTCATTCTTGTCTCTGCACTTAAGATAATTTCTCTGGTCACCATATGGACAGGATTCATTAGTCAAATAGCCCACCCCTACTGTTTTTGGAAACAGCAAGCCTTTTTTTTTTTTTTTTTTTTTAATAATACAGTAAAGAAATTCTATAAAAACAACCTTGACAGTATAAAATAAAAGACAGTGACAGGAGATATTTAGATATTTTCAAAGAGTTAAGACTGCATTGGTGCTACAAGTGCTCTTAAAAATGTTCACGGTATCTAAAAGAGACTTGGTATTTAGAGAGAAACATGAAAAGTCATGCTGGTTGAATTATTTTCCTTCATTTTCGGCCGTAGTATGATCTTGGGCAAGGCTGACAGTAATTCTGTGTCTCAGCTTCATATAGGTAGCACAGAAATTCTTCTCCCACAAGTAATTATAAAAAGGCCACATACACTCAAAGGTAACTCAGAAGAGAACAAGTAGTAAAATCTTTTTAGATATGACATGATCAAATGCGCCAATTTAAATAGAGGCTTAGCCAACCTTCCCTCAGTTATAATTTGGAAGATGCACATACCCGTGAGGAAAACACCGTTGCTGTTGCCCCATTTAAAATAACTGTTCAAAGAGGAAGTGAAAAACAGTATCTCTCAAATTTGAGTGTCAAGGGTCTTTGCTACTGTTCCAAGGTTCTGTTTCTGCAATATTAATACCACGTAAGATACCTTTTATCTCTATATTGCATACAGACAGCCTGTTGTCCTGCTTAATCTCAGAGGAGGGTAATTGTCACCAGGTAACAACCATATATAAGTATATGAGCATATTAAATAATTAAAGTAGTTTTTGATTTTGCTCCTGTGTCTTAAACGTAATGACATAACCAACATGTGGGCTCATGCTATATTTCCATAACGATGAGTACTTCTGTTTCTGTATCAGTAGATAAAGTACCAAAATCAACATTAAAATACACTTCTAGTCAAAATTTCTTCCAATATCACCATACAACTCAATATAACCATAAAACTGCACTATGCTAAGTCATCCATTTCTCACATATAGATCACTTCAAAGTACTGTCTCCTATCCCTGCAATTTCCTGTACTGGTGTTTTAACATGGAAGACATTTTTGACCTTACAGCTTAGTTCCTTTACTCCATAACCTTTTGAAGGTGAATAATTTCTAATAAACCACCTACACTGTTTTCCAGATGAAAACAAGCCAATTATTTATTTCTCTTGCAATTAATGTCACAGATAGGCAAAAAACTCTATTGACAGCAGTAATAATTCTACATCTCCCACAATCTATATTCAAAAACTGTTCCCACCTTAAAGCCTTTTATGTAATTTTTTTTCCCTTCAACCTATTCTTTCATTCCCTGTCTTCCTGAGGCACCTGCTAAACTTTCCTTGAAAGTTCCTCCAGGACCACCCCAATGCCAAAGCATCATTTTATGCTGAGTTATCCAGCCTTCAGATCCTTGCAATTAAAATCTAAACCAGAAGGCATTCACCTTTCACTTTACTCTCTCGAGCATGATCAAGTGCAATCATTGCAGGAAGCTGAGAATCATTGTCCACAGCAGCAACATTCTCTGTCCTTAAAATGTTACTGTCATGCCACTGCCATTTACCCTGGATTCTGACATGCCTTGATAGGGTGTCTAGTACCCTGGGAATATGTCCCAGATTCAGCAAGACTAAGAAAAGACTTCACCTGTTTAAAGTTTTCATTCCAACTCGTGAGCAATGACTCTTCTTAAATTGGAGCTGGTGAATTTGATCGCAGTTTGGAAGCTGGTGCAGCAGTCTCTTATAAAAAATACTTTTCAATGCTTCTCATTCATACACACATTTTTCTCTACCAGATTATATGTAAACCTCCTGATTTATCATATTCCTTAACACTCACCACAAAACTCTTATCATTTATTGTGCAATAGATAAGGTTTATATCATTAGGATTAAATGATCTGGCCATCTTTTCTATGAAGGCTGAGATTTACTTAGATCTCAGAAAGAAAAATAAGGAGGAAACATCCATCTTTTTAAGTTCCATAAAATATTAAATTCTTCCCCTCCTCCCTGCCTTGAATGGGCACTCTTTTTATGTATTTGTTTGTTCAGAATTCAACCAAATATTGTTTAGTTGTTCTTTTTAAACAAAATCCATTGCAGCTTACTCATTGGAGAAAAGGAACTCAAATTACTTTTCCACTGGTTCTCAATAAAATGTCAATCATTTCTGGCAAAGTGTTTTTTGCTTATTGTAAGTAAAATTTTATTTTGGGAGAAAAAAAATAACTCCATCTACCTACTGTATTTTTTCCAACAAAATTTTTTAACATTGTTTGATTAGAACACAGGAAATCCTACAGATAATTTCAATAGTTTGAAGTTCTGGCTGAGGTTCAATTCCCTTTTGGTGCAGATTGCCTGAATGATTTTATGCCAGTTTGATGAGAATAAGCATCTAAATATATAAAGCTTGTAGTTGAACTTCCTCAATATTCACATTATTGAAGATATTTTGATAAGTTGCAGATAATGTTATGAAGCAGTGACAGTCATGTGAGTATCTTAGAGAGGAACAATCCACCTTAATCAACATTAGGTATGTTCATTACACAGTAGATATGTCCTTTAATGTCACAGATATTGGTCCAAGGACATAGTTTGCACTGCATTTCCAATTCTTAACACAATGAGGCCTTCAGTTTGATGAAACCTCCAATTGCTAGTCTAGAGAAAAATAATAAATGGAAGAATGGAAATTAAGAGACTTGTAAAATTGGGGAAAAAATCTTGGAAAGATTCATGAGGCCAATAATCAGTTAATACATCTGATATGTCCCAGAAACTTCAAGAAAAAATTATCAGTTTTTTTTTGACCCCAAAGAATTCCAATACAATGAAATCAGCAAGACAGTTTTTTTCTGAGATTTTTTTTCAGAGGAAGGTGATTCACAAAGAGAAAGAAACAATAATAAACAAAAATAAGTCATATAATCATAAAATAATAGAATGGGGTTTTCAGATAAGTGAACAAAAAAACTTAAATGTAGAGGTCAATTTGCTATGAACTAAAACTAGTCAGAAAGAAACATTAATTGGAATCAATACATGGCTGTGAAAATGTTTGAAAAACCTAAATAATTGCAACACTTAATTCTGTTGTCTTAAAGGAAAGTAGAAAGGTCAGGTAATTAAATTGTCTTAATGTGAACAAGGAATAAAAGTTGCAGCTTTTAAACATGTTGAAGTAGTTCATAGAAAAATGTGAAGGGTAAATTATTCAATACCAAGACAATTAAACTAAGAAAGGAGAACGCCTCACAAATTGATAATTCTTGAAACACTTAATGTAAACCTCTAACAAAACAAATTGCCAGTAAAATGAAAATTGATAATTTTTTTTCTTCAAATGATTTGCAGTTAGTCACCTATTGTGAAACATTTTATCATAATTCACAAATGTAGTGTCAGTTACCAAAGATACAAGAAATATTGAACCATTTAGGGAGAAATGCTGTTTACTCC
>JANPWX010000175.1:1440660-1469591 GCA_024734555.1 Trochalopteron elliotii
AAAAACCCAAGCAAACAAGCAAACAAAAAACCCAAAAAACAACAACAACAAAAAACACTGAAAAACCAAAAAAACACACACACACACAAAAAAAAAAAAAAAAACACAAAAACAACAACAACAAAAAAAAAAAAAAAAAAAACCAAACCCACAAGTATTTAAAAATAATAAAAAGTATTTAAAAATCATAAAATGTCTTACTATGAAGGAATAACAGCTTGGTTAGTGATGTACCAGAGAATTGTCAAAACCACAAATAAATTGTGTAAGTCAAGTAAATAAATGTTGTAAACAGTTTTATGCTTTATTATACTGTTCTGAATTTAAGTGAGGAATTGTTTTAGGTCTGTTTTCAGGCATATTTAAGTCTTTAGTAACAACTGTCTTTGTTCCTTTGTGTTCACTGCTACATATCTTAGCAGTTTAGAGCTCTCAGAATCAAAGCCTACATACTGATTCTGTGATTATTTCCTAATACATGATTGTGCATCATAACACCGCTGCTCATGCAGGAGCAATAAAATAAAAATACGAGTTGCCAAGTCTGTTAGAGTTCAGAACAATTCTGAAAGCTGGCAAACTTTTCCTTCATCTGTTACTTCTAAGTATCCGGTAATACTAATTTCAACAGGAAAGTCCTTATTGTAGTCCAAAGCTTCAAGGCTGGAGTTCCTCAACAAGGAAGGACAAGGTGTGAGCTGTCCACAACCCAGGAAAGGGTGACAGCTTGACCACCTGGGACGTCTTCCCATCATATCTGTGCAAGACGATCTTCAGAGCTGCTTAGGGGCAGGTTCCACCAACAGCCCAACCCTCAGCACACAAATAAACGGGAAGTGGCAAGTCATGCCTCATGTCAAGTCAACAAGCCAGGGCTGGCAAAGGCCAGGGCTGAAGACAGGGACGTCTGTGACAGAGCTGAGGTTCCAGGGCTGAGCTGAAATGGGACTCCTGAGCACTGGGTACCTGGGTGGGGATCATGTTAATCTAATATAGGTCCACTCAGAATCCTTGAAAACACTTAGTTCAGATGCAAGAGATCCAAATCAGTAAAGGCAGGAGGCAGCTTTCTCTGAGGTATACCAGATGGATAATCCTAACTAGAAGTTTATCTTAATCGCATTTACAGTAAAAACGTATTTTCCATTACTGTTTATTATCATTCCACAAACCCTTGCGTATTGGCTGCTCAGATTCCAAATATCCTCATACTTATTGGCAGAAATAGCATAAATTTGCTCTCAGCATCTGTAAATAACCATATATAATGTAACATTTTGACATAATGATTCCAGTAAACAAGGACAATGTTATTTTATTTTATTTTCCTTACCTAATTGCACAAAACCTAAGATATTTATTTTAAAATTTAAAAAGAGGGGAACTGGCAGAACACTTAATAAACGGAAAATGTATTTGGTTATTTATCACCCTACTGAAAACATGGGCATTCCATTTACATAAGATTTTTTTTTAATTTATTATGTCTTTCCCTTTTTTTAGATAGTGAACTATTTTTAAGGAGAGAAAAATGGTATACTCTTTTCATATAAATTACTTCAATCTTCTGTTCTTTCATCACAGATACATTTCCTGGTTTGTTAATATCCAGGAAAGCTGTGATTGGAGGGTGCTATCTTTATTCTCAGCCCTAAGAACACACAATCAAGGCTTTTCCAGTAGTGTGTTATACTGTGGGTCTGCATTTCTGAAAATACTGTGCAGTCATCCTTGACGGTTCATTAACAGTGGGTACAAATACAAGTTGTACAAGTACAATAAAGGGTGAGAAGGAGCTTACTAATTTTTTTTACAATAAGATACAATTCTCTAAATTTCAGTTCAGCTCATTTTGATAGTCATAGTTCAGCAAGTTTTGGCTTTTCTTCCAGAACAGCACCAGACAGCTGCAGGCTTGACACCTGTCTCTGAGGGTCACAGGTGTGTGCCAGCCTGGTCTGGAAGTCACACACCATGAGGCAATGCCTTGGTTCTGTGCCTCTGATGCCTTTGAAAGAAAAAGATGCACAGGAGGACTAATGTACATAATTAGCTTCCAGCTCATCTGGCTTACATTTGGCCACAAGCTATACAGCTGTGTATGTAGCTGTAGTATGTATTATCCAGTCATCACAGTCTTTTCAGACATCCAGAGGTCTAACAGGTTGGTCAGTGGTGATCACCATAATTCCTTAGACTCAGGAGACTGAGATTTGGCTACTACCCTGTACTGTGTACTAAGGCAATTCTGACATAAGGCAATCAAGGAAAGAGTTCATACCTTCTAGCAGAAATATTAATTCTTTACAGAAAAGACCTGATGATATTAGGCTCTGCGTGATAACTAAACAATTGAGAAAAAATGAGGAAGTTGGGAGGGGCTCTGGGAATTTTTTTTTTTAACTTCCTTTTTTTTACAACGTACACTGTGATAATAGCAGGACTAATCACTGGATTGGGATGTTATTGCTTTGGAAAGCTCACCGTATATATTTGCAATTCTGAACAGCTTGCAGAGGTCTGCTTATGAAATTCACAAAGATACTGTCAGCTTTGGTGAAGGCTAAAATAGAAATAAGTAACAACAAGAAGCCTGCTTTTTCTCTTACTACTGTGAGATTCAGGCTTGTTCCCTGCACTCTGAAAGTGGACTTTCCACATTATTTTTAATATGACTACCATTTACTAATAGTTATTACAAAATTATTTCCAGATAATTGGTTTTGTTCTGAATTTCTTTTTTTTTTTTTTTTTTTTTCCAAAATTCTCAGAAAAAGATAGCTTTAGAAACCAGTCATGGACCATCAACTTCTTGGTATAGTGGTTTCTCATAGGAAAATACTCCAATTATAGTGATGAAAATTAAGACATTAGAATACACTGCAGATGAAACACTTTTTTATACAGCAGAAGGACTCTGGTGTGGTGAGAGTTCCCCTTTGGTACATTGAAAATTTGCATAGTGTGTTGACTTGGTGGGAGCCCAAAATGAGGAAGTGAAGAAAGAGAGTAGCTGGGCAGGGAGCATGAAGGGAGATCAGGCAGATACAAGGCACCTGTAACTAAACACTGCTCAATCCCTCTTTTGGCTTTTGGCCTATATTTTTAGAGAACTTTGTAGACTAAAACACCTTATCATAACCATTCTGCATCACCACTCTGCTCTTCTCTTTTCAAAATTTTGGATAAGTTTGTTTTTTTAAATACATACGGCCAAAGAAACAGCACTCTTCTCCATTAAATTACTTTTCTTTAGCAAACTATTTACTATATTTTAATAGAAATAATGGATGTTTCAATTTATTCAATGCTTCTCTAAAAGTTAAAACTAGAACATTCATCCTTCATGGTCATGAGGAATGAAGCACAGCTTGGAAGGTCTTTGGTCTAGTGGAAGATGTCCCTGCCCATGGCAGAGGTGTTGGAATTGGATGATCTTTAAGATCCACTCCAATCCAAATTACTTATTCTTTGACAAAGTTCCACTCGAGGTTCATGGTCTAAAGGACAGGAAGAACAGAAAAAAGAAGAAGGAAATTAAAAGTCTGGAAAGGAGACTCTGGATGGAGTCTGGAAAAAATATAAAATATAATTTCTATACCAACCAGTAGAATTGAGGATAAAAAGGGGCTTTCAAGGAACATAAATGTGAATAGAGGAGGTGTCTGTCTCTGACCATATGAAAGCTGTTTAATGCTTAAGGATCATTAATAGGGGCCTCAAGCATTGCTGTACATTAGGATGAAATGTTGGGGAAAAAAGGAATTTTAAAGAAGTGAGATAGCGAGCCAATCAATGCTTTAATGGGAATGACAAAAGACATAATGGCACTAAGCAGCTTCTAATGTCAGACCAAAGGAAATTGTATTGGCAAGATAGAAGGACAATTTGCAGGTGTCCTTACAGACCCAACACTATTTTGTTAATTGGTTCTCCAGATAAGTAATTTTTAATAGTAGAAGACACATACTTGTCCTCTTAGAAGGCAAGATATAAAAGAAGCTCTGTCTCTAATTTGTCATTTTTGTCCATTTTCTTAAGAAAGTCCATATAATGGTAATTGATAAGAGATCCAAGTTGCTAAAATATGAAAATCAGAGAATTAGCATTTATCCTGATTCTTTGGATGAGGCTGTCAAGAAAAGAGCTTGTGATGATCACACAACGTTAGCTTAAAAGCTGCTGAAGTTTGTTAATTTTCATTAGTTCTAAAGTGTTAACTCTAAAGATAAAAAAGCTAAATTACATTGATTTTAGAAGACCTTCTTTAATAATTAAGAAATTAGGTCCATATTATGCTTACCTACAAAGATTTTTATAAGATTGGATTTTGCCCAGCCTATTACATTGAATTTGATATTAAGTATCAGTGGATTTAAGTATTAAAGGAATTTTATTCACATTTCATCATGAGAGGACAGTATCATCAAGGCGTTTAATTATTCTAATTTACTTCATCTTGTCTTTTCTAGTACATTTCGTAGTAACACATCCCAATTCACTTTCCACCTTTCAAATTGCTTGTTAGCATTGATTTTGCAAGTATGTTACCAAGAATTTCATATCTGAAAATGTTAGAACGTAATAAGAATAATTCTTATGAAACACGCCTTTTAGCTCATATCAGATGATGTATTAATGCATTCAGGATATATTCTGTGTTTTTTTATGGAAAAGTAGGTAATGGAGATTAACAAAAAATTTAAATCGAGCTAAGAAGTCATGCTGGGAACTACTAAACTTGTCAACATTTGAGAATATACAGAAAGATAAGGTCCTTTCCACAAAAATTCTGCAAAGCTTTTGCAAAACCAGTTTTTTAATCTATGTTAATTGGAGTGATATTTGAAGCCTTGTTTTGTAAGGTTTGAGAAGGCTATAGAGATGTTGACAACAATATATTTAGCACCTATAGATTGTATGTGTGGTTTGTCTTCTGGAAAAGTTAAGGAGAAATGTATTTTGTGGACTGCAAAAAATGCTGTTTCAGACCTCAGCCAGCTTCTCTGGAGATGCAGAATGGAAATGAGACACACACAGAGTCAATGAAAAGAAAACTAGGCAGGGTGACAGAGGAGGAGGGTAATAAAAAGTGGGTTTGCAAATGCAGAAGAGTTTGAAGGAGTCCTTTGCAAAATACGTACAGGCAAATGTTGTATCAGACACATCAGATGTCCCTCAGACCAAACCACCTAAAACAGACTTCTTGATGTCTGATCAAGAAAAAACAGACTTCTTGATCATAACTCTAGAACTGAAGATACTGGGAAGCATCATATTTTTTCAAAATAGAAATTGAAAAAATTAATTGAAATATGAGAAAAACCTTCAGGCATGACTCTTTCCTGATTGCATCCTAACCAGTTTATCTATCCCATTGCATACATGGGAAAGAATCACATGTGCTAAGAATGCTCTAATATGCTGTCAGATGCCTCTGCCCTGCCACTATGAAGATGCTGAACTGGCTTAAAGCTCATATTAGAGGCTTCTCCACATAATATCCCTTAAACTAGATAAAACATTTTGTGGAAATCAGTCCTTATGTTTCTGCATCTCGCTTCTGTTTTAACTTGCTCATAGATTCGACCTCTGTTTGTTAAGCATAATACTGAAAATCCATCAGTTCTATTATTAGTTTTGTGTGGCCATCCATAATACATACATAATCCATCAGTTCTATTATTAGTTTTGTGTGGCCACACCCAGTGGACTCAGCATTTTAATGCTTTAAATGCACTCAATAAAATTTCTTCAGTCACCGTGGTCTTTTCTCAAAACAAAGCACTTTAGAATGAAATAATTAAACTGTAAATTCATGGCAATTGAAACACATGAGAGTGGTTTGTTTACAACTTAGCTACAAGTAATGGGTGCATTGTTCTTGTCTATTGTTTTTTCTTATTTACCTCTTGAAACAGAATATCATATCATTAAATCTGCTGTATTTGTATTGTACTTGCCATCTTAACAGCATGCTAGCCTGTGTTTTTCTGAAGTAAAAACAAAGCTTTAAATTTTCTATTCTTTACTGCATTTACTACTCTCACAGAACCATCCATCCTCTCATTCCTTTTCACACAGAGTAGTAACTTTTCCTGCAAATATTACTTTAAAAAAATCTTAAATATTTCAGCAAACTATCGCTTTATAAGAAGAAGTATAGTGGAGTTCACCCTATAAAATGACAATTTACATCTTTCAGAGGATAGGAATTTTTAGGTGTTTTTAGACATTTTTCACTTTTTTCAGAAAACTATTTAAAATTTTGAGTTACAAGTTGCTAAAAACTTTTTGGAACAATTTTCAGCTGAAAAGACATTATAGCTTCAACTGAATCAAAACATTTCATTTCAACATTTTTTATTCAGGGAAATTTTCAATGTTGACTGCCATTATTTGAAGCATGTCCTATCCAGTAAGATGGTCTGTGGTCTATTTTACTTTCATAATTTCAATATCTTTTTGTTCTGACTTTACTTGCAATGTTATATATAGTATTTCCCCGGCCACTCTGTTCTGCCTTACAAAAGATGCGGATTTTTCCCGGAGTCTGGATCGGAGTCGGTTGGAGGGAAAACCCAGACCGGAGTTTTCCTGGAGTCCAGAATCAAGTCAGTTGGAGGAAAAACCCGGACTGGATTTTTCCTGGAATCCAGAATGGAGTCTATTGAAAGGAAAACCCTCACCTTTCCTTTCCTTGAAAGGAAATCCTTCACCTGGAAAAAGGAGGATCAAAGCTAAGGAGAGATACTCACCCCCGCTGACAATAAAGCAAAACATTTCAATTATGAGAAATGTTCAAAGAGAGAGAGAGACTGAGCAAAGTAAACTGGAACTGTCAGGGTCACCTCCCCGGCCAAAGCTCAAAGATACAATAAAAAGGTCATCAGTGATGTGAACAAATTTTGTGGAAAAGAGATGCCTTTTAAACTTCTGTGAAAGAAACCGCGTCTGGCGTGGTTGCTGTGACAGACCAGTGAAATCTTGCCGACAAATGAATCAACAGTGACATACAACATTAAAACCATGTCAGCATGGTCTTACATGGCAAGGTCAGAAAATGAGTAGCTTTTTGCAATCCTGTCAAATCAATTACTACAGGCAACTTCAGAGGTCAGCTCATTGCCCTCACCATGATCCAGGTCTGTGCTGCAATGCTGCACACAGGGGAAATGAGTGGTCTGTGACCAAGCATGAGTACACCCTAAACAGCACTGCAAATAATAAAGACATCAGTGTGGCACCAGGCAATGCAACACCAGGGCTGGAGGGGCCCATATTAATGGGGAGGAGCTAGCAATGGATAAGTAAAAGGCTTCTGCATCTTCTCCAGATCCCACATTGCTTGGGTATGATACAATCATCAACCACAAACCCTAAGTATTATTTTGTCCTCACAATCTAATGCTTCAGCACGTCAACTACATCACATTTTTTGTCAGGTTTCAGCCATCTCCTTTGATATATTCTCCCCCAGATACCTTTAGATTATTAAAGGTAGAAAACAGATAGATGGGAGTTTTTCAGTGCTATAGGTGTCATCCCATACCGTTGTCAACTTACAGACAGACTGAACTTGCTCAGCACGTTTGCCTGCAGCTCAGGGTGGTATTTTCCTAGCCAGATCTTTGATACTTTCAAAGCAAAACCATTCTGAGTTTTAGCTGATGCTCATTTCCAAACCTTTCAACTACTAAAGCAGTACAAACGCTTAAGTACTTCAAAAACTCTGTAACATTGAAATAATCTAGAATTTCAGAAGCTGTTCCTGACTCACACTCTATGAAAATTCTCAGTCATGCACAGCTATTGCAACCAGGTTTAAAGTACAAAGAGCTGAGAAATACACGTGTAATTTGTGTGTCCACTGTGTCTTCAAGGATTTAGAAGTATGTTAAAAATCAACTTTTCTCTCTGCCTCAAAGATATATATGTTGCATTATTAATAATACAAAGGCTTCCCTGCACTGTTATTTTATTTCAGTACTTTTACATTGCTACCAGAGCTCTTTCAGGGCATTGCCAGCTTTTTAAAGCTAACCCATTCTGCATTATAAGCAAACAGAGCTGAATAAATGTAATCTTTGTGAATACAGATTGTGAGCAGTATTTACCAACACGCAGCTGCAAAATCTCTTTTCATATTCCTTACTTAAACGGAGATGAACCTAAAGGGTGAATTCTAGCCTTATATTCTCAATTTCAGCAGGATATATACCAACAAAAGAAAGTCCAAATGTTAAAAAAAAAAAAAGAAATGGCACAAAAGAAGAGGCTGTGATGACTTGGTTTGTAGGGACACACTACAAACTCATCCACATTTCACAGTTAACCTTAAACTGAAATATCAGGTACCACATTCCCTTCATACCAAGCTCAGCATGAAGTGTAAAACACCCGATTTTTTTCTTGTTCAAGCAGCTCACTTGATCATTGCTGTTGCTACATTTTATAAAATTTTATAAAATCTGCATTATTCACTATATTCTTAAAATAAAAAAGGATGTAAAAATAGCATTTGGATTATATTTGTTTTATATCTTTACAACCGCAAATGATTAATATACCCTTAAAATGTCATTCCCCTTAGATGAAGGGAAAGCTAAACCCCTGAGAAAAGATGTGAATTCCCCTGAGGAAGGTTTGTCAGCTTCAACCATGTCACAGTGAAGTGAGTGTGCTCAGCCCTTCCTGAGCTTCAGCAGAGTTGATACAAGCAGATCCTGAAATCATCATCTTCCTCTGTAGTTGTAGCTCTGGGAACCAAGGGAAGGAGTTCATTCATGGCATGCAGAATTCACATAAGTGGGTGAATAATTCAGATATTTTAACTATGCCATCTAGAAATTTCATCCTCAGTTCCAAATCATCCACTGGATACATATTTCAGTTCTTTCAGGCACTCAGTTTGTAGAAATACAAATCCCACTGGGGCAGAAAAATAATGCTGGAATAATGGGTACATTTATTTTCCTTTCTCTGTGTTAGAACAATTGTAACTCAGTAGCACTCCGGCGAAATGCATATGCATCTCAAAACAGCGTCTGTGGAAAACAAATTAAAAACTAAATAAGCCAGAGAGCGAAACAGATATCAGATAGATTTGGAAAGCAGAAAGGAATGCTGATGAATTGCATGCAGCTTTTCCCTCACAAAACCAGGCACAGGGTTTGAATGCTGGCCAAACACACTCATTGAGTTTCAGTAGATCCTCATGACTTAAGACCATGTGTTGTTTTTAAAAACATCAAGTTTGTATCTGGTTAGCAACACACATTGATCAGTGCACAAAAAGGGCAGGCGTGGTGATGCCTAAATATCATTGTGATTTTTTCTTGCTGCTCTTGGAATTCAAAACCTGGTTTAATGAACACAAATCCTGAGTTTGCATCCAGATGTTTGTTTTATGCTGTTGCTCAGAGTAGTCAAAACCCAAATTTCAGCTAATACAGGTAAGGGCAATCTTCATGCACCAGAGATTTAAAAACTTGATCCTTCACAGAAACATCATGCTATAAACTTCTCAGAGTCATTGAACTCTGAAAATAATCTGCTGTGATTGATCTCACATATGTTCATAGGTTTTATAAGAAACTTCCTGGAAGTAGAGGACTAGGTTTTGAAACTAGTTAGCTAGTTGTTTGCTGATTTTGTTTTGGGATTTTTTGCTTGTTCTGTTTTATGCTGCTGATCATTTTAATCTCCTGAATATGAAAATATACAGCCTCATTGTAATCTCTATTAAAAAAAAAAAGTGAAAGGTATTTGGATTGACAATGCATTTGCACAACATTTTTTTACACTAAACTTCCAGAATAAATTTTTGATTTCCCCACATCTTTTTCTGTGATAAATGATTCTTTGATAACAAATCTGGAATGTTATTTAGTGGCAGAATGTCTTATCTGTGATTTGTTAAGGTACACTTCCTGGAACCACAGTAACCTGCTTCTCCAGTACAATACTACCTTCTTCCTAGAAGTCAGAAAAATGGTTATTTGATGGGTGTGAACAGCTATTTTTAATGAATCATTCATTAAAAAGAGTTCATTTATGAATTCCAGCAGAATGTGATAGATGGATCATTAACCAAGCCAACCAGCCAAATACCCATCCAATCTAATTTACGAAATTGCCATGGCTTATTTTTTTAATCCAGTAGCCTATTGAAAAAGATTCTTGTGCCTACAAGTGATTTATATTCTAAACATAAATGTCTTGAACCTGTCTTGGCACTAGTTTATGTGACATTCTGGATCAGGCAGCTTTTACTTCTTTCCTTGAAAGTATCAAAATTCAATTTGACTTGAGATAGATTTAATAATCTGATAATAAATATACAAATACGGAAGTGGTGACATCTAGATTTCAGTAGTCCTTTTTTTTTTCCTGTGGAGTTAATTTTTCCTGAAAATCACATGGCATTCCCATTTGAGCTGAAATACTTTTTCATTGTAATAATTTTCTGTTCCATAAAACTGCAAATAACTAAAAATACAAGTATTTAATTTTCTAAGGAGACTCCCTAATGGAAAAAAAAAAAAAAAACACACCCCATGTTGTTTATGTTTGTCTTTTGAATTTGAAGTTATTCATACTATCAGGTATAAGACTACAAATAATAATTTTTTGGTCAACGACTGTGGTTCTTTGGGAGTTTTATGTGTTTGAAAAGCACAAAGGATACTTTGAACATCGGGAAATCCATAGAAAAACTCTATTATATTTTGCTGAAATATAGGATACACAGGTATCTTGTACAGCTAGTATTGATTTTCAGGCAGTATTGACTTTATGAAGAGTTGACAGTTATTTCACTTTCCTTATCTGGTGCTGGAAAGCTGTTGGAACCAAAAAGACCAACTTCAGATGAATCTTTTAAATTAATTGGAGTGGTGAACAAAGTCTGCTATGGTTTATCTTGCTGTTAAGTCAGGTCTTGGATATTTGCTTGGAAGGCTATTTTATGAGAAAAACTGTGGAAATAAAGGAATTTCACTTAAATTCATGACAAGTTTTTATCACATCATTATAGTAATTTTGATTCTGATTTGATGTGAAATGAAATAAAAAACTCTTGCTCCACTAAAGGAGAAATTCATTTTTATGAAAGGTTGAGTTATTGACACTAGCTTAAAAAAAAAGGAAAGTGCATTTCTTCCCAGCTCTCTGCAACTCTAGACTCTCTAGACTTGCAGTAAATTAAACTGATTAATAAATGAAATCCATTCTGTATTTCTAAAAGGAGGTCCATTGCATCAACCTGATGCAAGAGATGCTCACAAAGACCACAGTGAGGGAAATCATCTCATGTACACATGAAATATATACAGGTATATACAGGTAGCCATCACTCATCAAAACATTTAATCTAAAACTTAAATCCTATCTAAGAAATTGGACTTCTGAGTTCAAAAAGCTAATTAATTTTTGTATTCATAACTGTTCAGAGGCCCCAGGGAAGCAATGTATTTTTAAGCATGCTGGGCGTTGGCAGGTGGTGGTTTTCACCACTGTTATCAGCTGTGATCTGGAATGCTGACAGACAATTTATGTAGGCCATTTTTCCCATTTTTTAATTACTTATGCTTTGTGAAATGATCTTTTTTTCTTTGAGAAAGCAAGAAGTATATTTTAGAGAAAACAGGCCTATATTTATAGAGGCTGAAGGAAAATCACAGCACAAAACACACCACAAAATAGTTCTTAATGTATCACACAGAACTGTTCTCAGAAATCTTTCAGAGTAAAGGAAAAAAAAAAAAAGCAAAAACAAAACCAAAGATTGGGAACAAAGAGAACAAGGAGATAAGAAAAGTTTAGTAGAGGCAGAATGTCCTTCTGGGGGAGATGAAACATATCCTCATCTATCAACCCTCTGATCAGCTTTACTTTTCTTCCCCATTTCCCCAGAGGGAAGTAGGAGATTTGCTCTGCTAAAGCCAGCATGTTTCACTGATAAGTAATGCTTACATTTCCAGGGTCTTGCTGCTTACTTCCCTTTCTGTTTTAATGGTGCCGCTATTTATTTTGCTTTCATGCTAGGAAAACAAATATTTTGGCTAAATTTCCTTGATGTCCTGGTTTACTCACCTTACAATTAGTAAGCGAAAGAGAAATTACCAATGAAAATAATTTTGTTGTTACCATGTCAGTGCAGTAGTAAGTAATCTCTTTGTAAGCCAGGGATTTCTTGCAGTTACAAGAAATCTTTTCTGTCCTTTTGTTACCAGAGTGTTGAATGAATGTTACATACTGGAGCAATTTTTACGTTTTTTTTATCACAGCCAATGAGTGTAAGCCTATGTGAGAGAACAGAGAGGGCAACTTCCAATGCTTTGAGCAGGTTCTTTCTCTTAATACACCAAGTAAATAACCTGAATGCACCTTCCAAAGCTTGAAAAAGTCAGACTGTTCCAAGGCAGGGACATTTTTTTCTGATTTTATTTTTAAATGTGGTGTTTGTGTGTAATGCTTATATATTTCATAATTTAAAAAGAAATATTTAGCAAGCAACTTTTTATTATTCTTTATGAAATCTATGTCCCAGCAACAGCAGCACTTAGCACTTATCACCATACATGTTTGTGGTTTATTTCCAGTCAAATACACAGGTTACACATTAAAATTTATTGTAAAATCATTACATTTTACCATGGGCAAGGACTGCAAATTAAGCTGAAATATGACATAAGTTTTTATTTGTCTTTAACGAGCAGGATAATGGATAATAATTAAAGTGTCACAAACTTGTCTCATGTGAGGCAGTAATGATAATAATAAAGTACAAATTCTCAAGAAAGGATGTATGACAGGACTAATTTTTTTTCCAACAAACAAAGCTAATAATTGTTCTTTGTCTTTTATTTCATGTAGCTGTAACTATTTTGTTAAGTAGAGATGAAGAAGAGATGTAGAAGTTTATGAGTTTTTAGACAGAGATGATCAAACTCAGCCTTGCTACTAGCTGCACCTCGGGACAGGGAGCTGTGGCAGCCTCCCCTCTGTTGGGATGTTGGATTCAGTAGCTCCCCACAATCTGCCTTACTTTTGGTGGCTTGCTTTGTTTTTTGAGATTTTGTCCACAGCATGGTTTTTCAGAGACTCCTGCACACTGGCTTGCTGGGAACTAAATGCTCAAATGCAGCTTGGAGAAACTCATCTTTAGTAGTTACAAACAACAGGGCAGCTCAGAAAGGGTCTGGTCTCAAAGTTTCTGTAACACAACCTTCTCCTAAGGATTTCCTTTCCAGCAGCAGTTTTAAGATCTGTAGCCTTTACATCTGATTTGCCAGGAAATTTTTGCCTCTAAATATTGTAGTTCTGTAGGGACCCTCTGAAAAACAGATTTGTTTAATCTGTTCTTGAAACTCCAGTTTTCAGTATCCTCAGGAACCCAGGAAAGATCCAGTCTTGTATAATATTTTTTTCATGTCTTTAGGGTCTGGCCAAAAACCTCTTTTTATGTAAAGGAGACAAAACATATCCTTCTGAAAAACAGAGTTTAGGAAGTGAATTCCTAAAAAGAAACTATTTGGTTTGTTTGTTCATTTTTTTTAAATCAAGGGCCTTATCCTGGTCCTTATTAATTTTTTTTTTGAATTATAAATGTGAATCGTTAAGACATGTATTCACTTGGTGAAAAAAAAGAATACTAATAAAACCAAATTTTAAATAATTTATCTAAAAAAGTAAAAATCGGAATTCAGTGAAGAGTTCAATAGAAAAAACTACCAAGTGAATATGAGGTCATTTAAAAAATAAATAATTTGAAAGGAGCTCTTCATTTTTTTATTAAAAATCTTTTTCATTATGAAGATTGAAATAAAATTGAAGATTCTTGATATTTGCTCATTCGTGAGGAATACGACAAAGCCTTGAATACGTTGGATTTTGATGTTTTATTCCAAGAGTACTCAAGTAACAAAGTATGTATCATATTTTTATGGGATGTTATTTAAAGTAGTTAAATTTCTTGAAATGATAAATTTGAGCAAAGTCTTTGTAGGAATAGTCTGTGTCTCACCTCTTCTTTCCAAAATGAAATTACATTTGTAAAACAATATAAAAACTGCAAAAATTGAACTGTTCTTTCAGGTTTTTGACACCTGCCCACACATTTTTTACATACACAGATTCAATAAACCCTTCATAATTGGTTTGTCCTTATACAAACCAATTTATTTATCCTTTTAAAAACAGGAAGACAGATAAGCACAGCCCTCTAGGGATTTCTGTATAAATTGAAGTGTTATAACTCAGATGTCAAGAGATACTGTATGAAAATAAAAGTAAACAGTATTGGTAAGTAAGTGAGTTTTGGATGACTTCTACTGTTAGAAACTATATTTTAAATTATAGAATCATAGAACAGACAAGGTTGGGAGTGACCTTGAAAGATTATTTGATCCAAATTTTGTGGGTAAAACAGACTGGATGAGATTACCTAGCACCTATTTGTTTCATTCAAACCACTTTCTTTCTAGGAGGGCTGAAATTATTCAAGGACAATTCTGAGATAGATCAACAGATGTTCTGGAATAATTCACTGCTCTGGAATAACTCAGTATTCGGGATACTTCTTCATACAGCTCATGCATTAAGAATGAAACTAGAAAATTTGAAAATGAAAGACTGCAGAGTCTAAAGAGTTTACATTATGTGAACAATCACCAGGATGTCTGCCTCACAAACATTGGTCTTATTATTTACAAAGAGGACAGATGTTTAATTTCAGCAATAAAAAAAAAAAAGAATCCCTAAACTTATATTTAGGTGTTTTGGGCCGATAAGTTCTTTTATTAAATTTTAGATAACAATTTTCCTGCCATGTTATTGAATTAATTATTCCTTGAACTGTTGTGCTTCTTCGAGAACTGCCATACATTTCATTAAAGTTGCCTAAAAATACTTAAGACTTATAAAAGCATCCTTGGCAATGACAATGATTGAAAATGGAAAAAAAAATTGAATGATCTTGGATGTGAACAGTGCATTTACATGGATGGAAGACTGGAAAAGGAAAAAAAACACAAAGAACGGTTAAATGGCAGCATTATTTCTGAAAAGTTTGTGTGTCAGTGCATTATATCAGATTGTATTAAACTTCCTCTTCTTGTTTGATCCAAATAAAAAATCATTTGGCACCAGGAACTGTCTTAAATGACCTACATGGGTTTTGTATTCAGATTTCGTGTAACTTCATGCCTTAGTAATGAACAGGGGCATAGGTATCACTGGAATTTACCTGACAGCATTGAACTCTTTTGCTTTTAGCAGTGAGGGCACACTTGCAAACCTATATTTGCAAAAGATAGTGACCTTGTTGTACCCAGTGAAGATAAGGAAGTAGTTGTGCCCCTGGATTGATTTTAGGCACAATACCACATGACTGTAAAGTGGTGTTGAAAACACAGTGCAAGTAAATGATGCCTAAGTTCCCATAAAAGTGGCAACTGGACCTCTAAATACTGATTAGTACAAAATTCTTCTTGGAATTTAATATATTAATAAGATAGTAATCTTACGTGATTTTACCTGTCAATCACCTAATCAAAGCTGTTCATGTAAAAACCTTTTATCTTAAGCTGGCATCCTGTGCCCCTTCAGACAGTGGTTTGTCCCATCATGAGACGTGTGTTCTGCACAACAGGAGCGATGCACCCACGGCAGGGGTTAATTTGTCTCTATTGATTCCATTGTGGGTTTCTAGTACATGGCAGCATGCTGTGCTTAATAATAGGTGTACTTGTTATTGTACCAAAAAAAAAATGTAAATTTAGTGATTTAATAATATACCTAGGGGTACGTTCTATTTATGTAGCACATTTCTCAAAGGAGAAAAGAAGGGTGGCTAATTTAAATAAACAGTTACTCTAGATATTTCTTTCAAATTGCTTCTGTGCCTTCAAAATAAATAAAAAAATAAATTAAATCCACTCCCACCAAACACATATATCTGATACTATTCTGTCTTGATAATTTTACCTAATTATTCTAAGGAAATTTCATTTGTTTTTCTCCCTAGTGGACAAGATTCTGACCAGTGTTGCAGGACAAATTCTTCTATATTCTGTCCAGACTTTGAAATATTTGGTCCTTTTATTTTTTTTTTTTTCTTTTTGCCTTAGGAATGAAAAAGCAATGTATGGATCAACTGCAAAAGAGGAAAAAAAGTTTATTAATGTGGTGGGCCACTTTAGAGAAAGAGAATAAGACTAGATCCTCATTTGAAAATGCTTAAGGATTTCATGCATTGATCATTTAATAAAAAAATGCATAAACATTTCTTGAATGGCATAATCCACTTACTAATTTCAGAACTTGAAAATGTGTAGTAACCACTGGCAATAATCACAATGCAAAGTATTTAGAGCTACATGTACTTCGAGTTCTTTGACAACCACACATAAATAAGCACCAATTACACTCAGAGCCAGGATTTAACTGTACTGCCATTGGAGATGGGCAAAAAAAGTTCAGTCACTGAGTCACCAAACCCAGAGCAGTTCCCTGCCCAATCAGGGAGGTTATATCAGACATTAAATTTCCCATTTGATTCCAGCCAGATTTCAGATTTATTTGACTTCCAACATTTTCAGGTGAACCTTTTCTGAACTGTTTATTCTTCTCAAGGTAAATCACCCTCAGAGCAGCACAGACTGCCCCTGCAAAGGGGAAATGAGGATTTTTTCCCCATGTGAGACAAAGAGTGGCAATGTCTCCAGCCCTTCCTCCCCATCCTGGGAAACAAAGAAATCATTTTTGCTATTAAACTTGCTATCAGCTTAGCACAAGGCTTCCAGCTTCCCCCTTCCACCTCTCCCAGCTTTCTAGTTTCTTGTCTGTATGCTCTTCATCATTTTCAAATTTTCCTGTTAGCGGATTCAATACTCGAATAACTATTACTTTGCAATGCAACACAGAGTGACGCCGATTTTCCATTCACTGGATTTACTTCATTTTCTGAGGGTAAAATAGTAATTCATTAAATATCTATTCATCTGTGTCGTTGGTGAAATGCAACATTATCCCACGAAGAATCTGGAGTAATTATTTATTTTTTTGTTTAGCTATTTGTTAGAGAGAAAAAGAGGAGATGGTTGGGTGATTAGAAGGGTATTGATGTAGGATTTTTGAAAGGAGAGTTTGATATACCATTATTACTAACTATTACATGGACATCCTATATCACCAATGAAATATTTATATTTTAAGATGACAGAGACTTTTGAATAGCAATTTAGGGTTCCAATAAAATCATAGGGAAATACTGGGTTTAAGTTTTTGAAAACCTAAAAGTTGAAAACAAGATGTCATGCTTTTTCTGGCATTATTTTTAATCCATAAATTCATTTGCCAGCATTAAGGGCTTTCATGTCATAATACGGATGATATAACGCATTGTAGTGTTTTGAATTTATTTTTCATTTTCTTGTTGTTCTTTTTAAGGAAGAGTAAAGTCAAGCATTCCAACATCAGGAAAAATATTTGTTTTGCTATGGTGTCAGAGATGCTATTTTTGCCTGAGGCTGCCTCACCACCAGGTGATAGCAGAAATAAGGAGTGATGGTGACAGAAGAAAGAACCCACCTTTTACAGGACATGTTTAGAATCACTGTCATTAAAGAGAAGAGGAGACTACAGAAGTTTTGAAGGACAATTGAAACAGACTCAAATGCTTCATGCAAAAATTTGATTCAGCATTATGGTGTTGTGGCTAATGCCTTGATGTAGCAGCCACTGAAGATGCTGGGATATGTGAGAAGGAATAAGGAGGAACCAGGCTATGCCTGAAATAAGCAAAAAAGCGTGAGAATTTGCACTAAGGATACTCTGGTTTTGTGGAGAAACTACAATAAATGAGTTGATCATGTAGACAAATAAATAAAGCTAGGAAAAAAGGGACAATGTATTCCCATATTCAAGTGCCACTGTAACTTCAGCTTGGTTTGGTGTAGTATTGATGTTTGTTACATTTAGATAAGACTTAAAATACCTGGCCCTTGAGAAGAATACAGTGGTAATAAAGAAGTAAACTTATGTTCTTAAACGTAATTAAAGCATCATGATAGAATGCTGCAATTTTGCAAAAAATATTTATGAAGAGGAAAACAAACAGGTTTCAGATATAATGAGATTTTTAATACTGTTGCAGAAAGTTTCTTTACAGAAGGCATGTTAAATTCACTTTCAGAATAAAATACTAATTCCTAATTCCAAAAACCATCTTTTAATCTGCATCCTAGATTTACACTGTGTTATTTCACAAAATGTTAAGAGAGTTTAAATAAAAAATCTCATGTCAATTGAAATCATACTTCTAGATGTTGCAAAAACATGAAATCTTTTCATGACATGCACTTCATTGTTTTGGAGTGAAAGCACACCTATGTGACAAATTATTCATGTAATTCTATATGTAGGATTATGCATCTCTGTTACAGTTTCGGAGGACTAATAAGGACCCTAATAAAAAAGACTATAAGTCAAGAGAGAGATTTGCATCTCTCCCTGCCAGATTTTTTTGAGATTTTTTTGTTGCCTTCCATCCCCCTTCCCACAAAGGCACCCAGAGATAACAGTTCACATTTATTTTTAAGTCAGAAAAAAACCAAAACCAAGCCAAAGCAAAACAAAAAAAACAAACCCAAAAAACCTTATGAAGGGTACAAAGTGTATTTCCAATACATTAAGTTGTCTGCACTGTAGTATTGCTACTCACACACACCAATTAAAAAAAAAAAAAAGGTTGTTCATTGGAGGAGAGAATGGGAAAAAGGTCAGGGAAACTACAAAATGCTGATATATCTTAAAAATCTATGGCTAATTGCATGAAATAGCAATTATAGTTTTGCATTCTAATATGTTGGCTTTTATTCATTGTTTAAAAACGTTGTTGATTTATTCATGTAGTTAAAAATAAACTTTTCCTAGTACTGTTAGAGAAATTAATGCTAAATGACATAAATTACTGCTAAAATAAAATGTACTTTGTATTAACATGATAATGACATTTCTGAATATACTGAACATCGGGAAATGCTGCATATAGCAAGAGAATCTTAAAACCTTTCTGGGTTTATGTGTGTGTGTGTGTATGCATCCACAAAGAGAAGCATTTTCCTATAATTTTCAAATTTTGAATTGGAAGATTCTGGCCCTCTGTGCCTGACTCTTTCAAAATGGTGTTCCAACAGGAATTAAATAAAAGAGAGAACTTCTAAAAAAAGTCTAATATAAGACATGGACTGATTCCTACTACACAAGGCAAGAAATTTTGAAGTCTTTTTGGAGTTTGGCTCACCATTGATGTCAGACTTGAGAGGAAACAGATATATCTTTAAATCTCATTTCTTTTTTTATTCCTCCTAGTTTTATTTTCTTCATTTACTTTTTCCCCACTTTTCAATTTTTTAATTTTTCCCTTTTGTCCTTTTCATCTTTTTTCTTTTTCCCTTCCTTTTCCTTGTTTCCTTTCTCTTTCTCTTTCTCTTTCTCTTTCTCTTTCTCTTTCTCTTTCTCTTTCTCTTTCTCTTTCTCTTATTTCTCTCTTTCTTTCTCTTTCTTTCTCTTTCTTTCTCTTATTTTTCTCTTTCTTTTTGCCATTTCTATAGCTGCATATACTTTCATATCCAAAAGCATTCTACTTGCACCTGAATGTGTTTACAGACTTTTATCAGATATTACTGTCTATGCAGAGGTGAATAGAAGAAGAAAAAATTCTTTATGAGAATTGTGTGATAGTCAGTAACTGAATAGCTTGTTTTCTACTTTTAGCATTGTGACTTTATATATTATCTCAAACCACAACTAAGGAGAAGAAATTAACCTAAATTCTAGTCACTGACTTTTTTTGTTAATCACTGAATAATGTTTTGGTCACAGATACAAATAATGGGAAGACACTGATTTTTCCATAAAATACTTTCAATAAAATCCTTTTGTTATGAGCTTCTCCCAGGTATAAAATCTCTGCTGAAACACAGCTGGGTAGCTCAATTTGCCTCTGGGTTTTCCTCATGTCCATTTTACTTCTGGAAGCATGAGTTGGTGCATGCAAAGAAGTGGTTCACCTTCATCTAAGTTAATTGAATAAGATCAAGTAAATTGAATTTTCTTAAAAACAATAATAGTTATCTGGGTGAGTTAATGAATGCTTAGTACATACAGTAAAGATATGAAAGAGTAAGCAAATTACGGTTGACACAGAAACTCAATATCTCTAATTCAAAATGTTCTAAGAAGATTGGTCTTACTGTACTTTCATCAATCCTTTCAGGAGTGATTACACAATTTAACAGATATACAGAGGGTGCCACTTTTTCTGAGAGCCTCCAAAAATGAATCTTCACAAGCAGATGTGTTTCAAGACATTTTGTTTTTCTGCCAAAGCTGTAATATTTTACTCAGATAGATTTGGATTTACTAAAGGTCTATTAAGCCAGGATGACCTTATACCTTTTTTGTATAGAGTGCTCCACTATTTTTTCAGATTAAAAGACAAAAGTAGTATTTCATCTGCTGAGAATTTATGACAACAGCTGAAAGAAAAATGCAAATGTAGAATCAACATAAGTATGATAAAATGGAGGTGATATTAAAGAAAAGAAAAGGTATAACCTACAGGGCTGGAAAGAACTTGTTGAAATACCTCAAGGACCAGTTTGGAAATAACCTAATTTAATATTTTTAATCATGGCACAACATAAAGTAGTTTTATAGTCATATTCACAAATGATGCAAAGTGGGAGGGCATCACCAATACAGAGAAGGGACAGCATTGTGCAAAATGAATTGTAAAGCCTGGAATGAGAGAAATGGGGTGCAAATTTGCAGTATAAATACCAAGGTCATTTGAATAGAAAATTTTGTAAAGGACACAATGCTGAGGGAAAAAACCTGAGATCAGGAATATAATGTAGTATTATGATTACTCACATTTAGGACAAGTTAAAACAATCAGAATAAATATGGAAAGAGACTACAGGATAGATAGCAGAAAGATGAAACCGTAGAAAATGGAAGAAAACCCATAAAATAGAGGGTTCTGAGAGTAACTGATGCTTTGTCACATAAACAAAGTGTCAGGGGAAGAAACACTAGAGATGTAAAAAACAAATATTTCTCTTAAAGGCCGAGAGCAAGATTTGGCACAGAAGAAAATGGATGTAAACAGTCTGAATAAATTTAAGACAGAAATTAGAAATAATCAAGGCAAAATTTTTTGGAGATCGTTTCATTAGTACATGAGGAGAGACACAAATATCATCAACTTTGCAAAAAATTTCATGATGCAGATAACTGGTTTATGACTGCATGATCTGATCATCTGACTCAACAAAGGAAAGGACTCATATTGCCAGAACTGGTGATTGTTGGAGTTCTTGGGTTTGTGGAAGCATCAAATTTATTTTCATCCATAACTATTCTTCAGGAACTGCACTACAAAGAAGGGATAAGATAATGATTTGATGATAGTTTCTTACAGAAATGTACATGTAAGCTGCCTGTGTTAAAACTGTCACATAATATCACTATTTTTTTTTAAACTAGACAATTAATAGACTATTGAAAAACTACATATGCAAGAGTATAGCCCCAAAAAATGTATGGAAATAAATTTATGTTACTCCTATGGGTTTAAAGGATTGACATTGAGCTGACTCTTACTGTGATTTCTTCATAGGTCTGTCCAAAATTACTCAATTAAACAAAAATTCATAAAAAAACACCCACAAAATCTGTTTTAAGGTCTGAAATACAATGCACAAATTTTCATACTTCTTCCTGGAACCAGTGGAAACTTTTTGTTCACTATGTTTATCTTTTTCTGCTTACTGAGTGTATAAGACTGACCTCAAAAGAAAATGCTCAGACATATGGAGTAACAGCAATAGGTTTGACTTTCTAATGAGGCTAATAAGGAATATAAAGCTTCATTATAAGAAAGATTCAGCCTGACAAATGTCTCAAAGCCAACAATCGACCACAACAGACATTGAATAAAGGATCTAGAATAAAGCACTGAAAGTCAACAAAGTTAAATACTGAAATCCTGCTGCTGTTACATGTCTCAAGTTGGCTTTTATTGTCAGAGACCACAGGTAACAAAATTACTTGTTTGTCAAGAAACAGGACTGTCAACTCTGTAAAGAAAGCATTGAACAAGAGATACTGGTAAGGCAGGGTCTCCACTGGGCAGTAGAGCCAATGTGATCCCCAGAAATCAAGGAGTCATAATTGGCCAATTATTACACAGGAAACAAGACACAGTTTGAAGTCCAAATAATTTAACATTATATTTAAAAGACAAATGCTTGGCTACACTAAACTTTCATGACACCTATAAGCTGGGGTCAGCTAGTTCTGATGCTGGGAATGGGATGAGTTTGGCCTTCCTCTCAGTTTTGGTGATACTTTTTCCCCCTGTACTTACTTCCTCCTTCATGAGGACATGAACACTTAAATCAATGTGTAGTAAAATAAGTTGCTGAATAAATCTGGACTAAAATTAACCAGCTCTGAGTGTGTTTGTGTATGTGTGTGTTTAACTGGGATCAATTTCCAAAAGAACTATGAAACCTAATTTTTCAACTGTTTGCTAACTTCTGGCAAATGAAATTGCTTCTGGAGCTACTGAGCTACATTATATTTGCAGTTCCAGTGTCCAATTTCTTTCAGAAGCAGTTGATTTATGAAAAAAAATTCAAATTAATGTAGGTTGCTTTACACTCTGTCTAACCAAATCAATTTACTTAGCCTAAAATCTTTCTTGAAAAGTGGCTGAAAATCAGAATATTTGGGAATGAACTGCCAGCTGTTTGAATACAGTGTTTCCAATTCTGAGTCTCAAAACCTTGCAGCATTTGAGGTTAAGATGTGGTATCAATATACACAACAATGAATAAATAAATAAAAAATATTTTTTAATATTATATTATGATATCTACTGGGAGTGACTAGTCAGGACCTCATTGAAATTCTACTGAACTTGATCAAGGAAATCAAATATTTTATCAACAAACTCTGCAATTGTTTGGTGGGCAAGTTCAACCGGACTGACTGTGCGTCAGCTGTTTTTCAAAATGACAGAAATAGTAATGGATGATCTGGAGTGCTTATTATTTAGTGCTAATGAATGATTGTTTGGAGAGGGGAGAAAAATCAATTATGACAGCTGTGAGAGCTGCTGCCCCCGTTCTATTATTCCAAAAATAAATAGCAAAGCTGCCTGCTAAGGTAGGAAATCAGCTAGCATTCCCAGTGAGACACAAAAGTTATAGGCAAAGAAGCAACTCCAACTTGTGTTTGCTGCACATAAATGATGGCAGGGCCCCAAGGTAGAACCAGAAGTCCTTGAACTACAGACAAATCCCAGTACTTTTTCCTGCTTCTATTGCAAGTGCTCAACATGCTTTGTCTCCCCAGACAGTTAGATTTTTCCTTGAGCATCAAACTGGGTTTGTTTCTTGCTTTTAAAAGCCTTCATGCCTTGTCCAAGATGAGCAGTGGCTAAGAGGAGATGATGGGTGAAAGACCCTCATATTTGGACTCCTAAGAATTTAAGGGACAATATGGTTTGAAAAAACAACAAGAAGAACCACTACATAAAATAATTTTTTTAAAAATCCATTTAAAAAACAGCAGAAAGGCACACATTGGGCAATTTAGACAGAGCCCAGACAGTACTGTTCTCACTCAAAGACTAGTTAACATGTCACTTCAGAGGAACTACGTTCAAATAAAAAAGCTAAAACCCAAATGAGAAACACAATTTCTGAAAAGATTGCAGAATGCTGGATCCCTTCTAAAAAGACAGCAATTAAGGCAAAGTGCTTAAGTTTCCAAGGGATTTTTATCAATTTGTATGCAGGTAGCTAGACAGATCTAGAATTAGACACAGATACCAGAGTCATCTGACATCTCAGTATTAAACTGATTGCAAAGGAAGAGCCTGGTTTCTCTCCGCTTCTCAGGACAGAGGGAGCCCTCATTTGCTTTCTGAGATCAGGAGGAAATGTGACAATGAAGCCATGGAGTTGGATTGTGCCAAAGCTCACAGAGGAGTGCTGAGAGCCAGTTCCCTCCTCATCACCTCCTCAATCCCATATTTTATGGAGCAGGCCCAAGGCACTACCTACTGTCCTGCTCAGTGGCAGCCTGCTGTGGCCTGTGTCGCACTCTGCTGCTTCTCTCCCTCTGCTACAGAGGAAGAGGATGAGGAGAAGGCATGGAAGGGATGGATTGAGTGTGCAAGCCATTTTTGCACAGTTCTTCTGTATGTAATGATGGACACATATAAACCTGTTTGAAGAGCAGAACACCAGGTGTGGTCAGAACCTTGACAGATTGATTCAACAGAAATCTTCCTCTAAATTTCCATAGACATTAGTCAGGGTCTGAATATATTGTGCAGACACAAAAGAGCAAATTGCCACAGACATCTCATCTTCAGGATACCTAACCTGACAGGTGTCCACTGATAAATGGCAAAGAAATAAGACAGGGAAGAGACAATATGTTTTTAAAAAAAAGTTTATAAAATTTCATTAAATGAAGCAAGTTTAGTTTGTGAATTCATTACTCTAGTGAAAAGCCGCTAAAACATCATTTGTACTAATGTGTCATAAAACTAGACTCATATTAAAGGAGACTAAACTTTCCATTATCTGAAACTCCCTTGGTAATGGAACGTAATTACTACAGACAGTTGCTAATATGTCTTACTATGAATTTATCTGGGAACTAATATCTTTGATTACCAGTTGAAATCAGTGTTTTAGTTTAGTGTAATCGTATATGACAGCACAGTCAAAGGGAGATTTACTACTGAAGTCAAGGGCAGCAGGAGAAGGATATTGATTTAGCTATGGGACCTTTTGAGGGAGCTATTACAAACTTTAACAAGCACAGTATATAAGTTAACGTTGTGAAAAGAATTCTGGAAGGGTACAAAAACTGATGGTGCAGTTATGAGAGCAACCCCTTCAGAAGAAGATGAAATGAGCATCCAACATCTGCTAAATCTGTAACTACCTATGTCTTTCTGGAAAACTAATCGTCTTGGCAAATGACAGATTATTTGGGGGGCTGACGGGTGTAATCTGGCCTCATTATTCTTAGGCACAGTAGAAGAAGATAACTATCTCTGTATAAGCAACTAAAGTTGTCACAAAACATGAAAGTTGAGTCTATGATTGGCCATCAGTCACAGAAATTGTTAAATTTTTTTTTCTGTGGATAATTCCATGATATAAAATTAATATTGATGCAAGATGGAAAAGCATTTAGTGGTTAAAGCACTTCATTTCTTCTGCAGGTGACCAGTATGTCTTATGTTGTCAAAAGTAAAACAAAATAATTTTCTCTTTGATCTTAGATCCTTCTGGTGGCCCTAAATTCTGAGTGCTCTCTGGCAGAGCCCTGTCACAGTTTACTATAGAACTCCAATGACACTCCAGCAGGAGAATTTGACAAGCATGGTTGCATATGTAATAAAGCTTCATAGGCAAAACCCCCCTCATTTTACAGGACTGCTGAGTGTGCCATTGGTCAGCTTCGAAGATATGTAATTAATAATCAAGGACAACTGCAGATCACTTAAAAGCCTTCAGTTCCAGATAAGAAGGTCAAGATCCTTCTTCAATAATTTTGTTGCTGCCAACGTTCTCTGAAGTAATTTGTCATGCTATGACAAGCAATGGATAGGTTTCTGAGGAGTTATAATTTTCTCAGATAAATATAATTCTAGTACGTATAGTACACTCTAGGTTTTCTTACTGAAAATAAAAAGTAATGGTCTTCTAAACTGAATATTGTTTAAATCTGATCCATGAACTGAACCAATGTAAATTAAAAACAATTTAGTGTAATTATTCAAAGCATTTTTTTCATTTTCAGTCAAATCAAAAGTTTTGCGCAACACAAACCAGTCTGCCTTACTTTTGGTATCTTATTATTATCTTAACAATTTGGTTTGCATTAAAAATGTATGTTTGTCCAGATTTGAAAAGTAAATCATATTTAAGCTATAACAAACTGAAACATTGAAAATATTAGATGACAGTAACAGTGTAAAATGAAATAGTCTCCACTCCTGTTCATTTGCTCATTGGAATTACGTAGAAGCACAGATATGACTTTTTCCAGTGAATAAAACGAGTGGACAATTTTGAGGTGTTTGTAAATTCTGTAAATATTTCATGTATCTATAATGTGATTTATTATTACTATATGTCTCACTGGTCTGACCAGAAAAATATTCAAAGTTATTGCATTTCAGTATGGTTCCTATTCCTAGCTCCTCATCCAGGGTGAGCTTTGGGGATTGGAATCCCATCTAACTTTAGAGACCTGATTGATTTACTGTCATGGAGACATATTCACCTCAAGTCAGTAATGCAACAGAAGGACACAGGAATGTCCTGACTATTGGATCTCAAACAAGCTATCTGCCCTCAAAATAAAAGGGTGCAAGTAGAACACAGGATTCAAAACTCTAGCCAGAAATCTTTGGGGAAAAAAATTATTTTGGGGAAGGGTAAAAGCAAGGTCTAAAAAAACTGATTGTCATTAGTCCTCACTATCGTATTGAGATTTCTGCTATCTGAAGGATTTAATATATACAGTTTCAGGAGGGAATGTTAGCAAGAGAACATTCTGACTGCATTAAAAATAAATAAATAAATAAATAAATAAATAAATAGACACCAAGGGAGAAAAACAAACAAAAAACCAAAGCAGAAAAAATTCTGGTTTTGCTGTGTAAGAAAAAGCTGGAAATATTAATCTGAAAGGATTAACATCAAGAAGGAAATTTAAGAATAGGATATTTACACTTAGAAGAAGCAAGAGAAATAAGGTGTTGCTAATTGAATAAGAATTGATACAACAATGAAATGTGGAAAAGGATATGAAAATTACAGAGATTATTTGAAAACAAGACCTTAAAAGAAAATTTTAATGAGAAGCAGAAATGCCCTAAATCACCTGTTAATAAAGGTGTGTTCGTGACACACCCTTTTTGTGTCTGTCCCTTTAAAAAATACACAGAATTTTTTGGTAAATACTATATAAGATATTACATGCTTGCATAGTAAACTTAAACAAGACATAAGGCTTCACCCTCTTGTCTGCTGAAGTCAGGCAGGCATTTCTTGAACAGCATAAAACCTTGAACAATTTCCCATGCTAAAAATCCCTTGGGCTGGGAGAAACAAGTTGTTAGGAAAACAATTTCAAACCATACATATTCATTTATGGATATATATGGAATATATTAGAGTATAATATACTGGCTAAGCATTCCGTTTACATCACAAAAAACATTAATGAGGGTTTGAGGGTCACCCAAGTATCATTATCAGAGCTTGGCCTTGGAAATACCTAAAATTGTTTGGTGTCAGCACAGCTTGATTTCATAGCCATCTCATCAGAACAGTTGATGCTAACACATCCTTTGTTATGCACTCTATGCACCAGTTTCTGCTAACAAATTACAAGGCTTATTGTCTTATTATCCGTTTACTAAACCATGATCCCTCTCCTATGTTCAAGGTAAACCCTGACATGATATCTTACATATAATTACGGTGTATAAATGATAAAACTCTTCATCAGCTAGGTTGCTCAAGAGCCTGATTGCTTCTGCCTACTTAATGAGGAGCTTTAATATAGGCAACAATGCAGTGTGTCTAAATATATATTCTAAGGGGAGAGTGTTTTTCCACACATCTTAGTGCACAGTTCCCAAGGATTTTTATCACACTTTTTCTCTGACAAATATCAATAGACATTTAATAGACAGAATCAAGATAAGTAGATTTGTTTCAGGAATTAATCTGAAATTTGTAAATTTCTGATTTTGATTTAAAAATTGTAAATTTGATTTCTCATCTGAAAAATGAAGAGCAAGACAAAAGTTGGTCTACAATTCAAATGTTCTAAATGAGTAAGTTGGCTACAAGAATAATGTGAAGCTGTGGAGATGTAAAATTATAGGGCCCCAAGATAAGCCTCATGATTTCTTTTTCAGCCTCCTTAGATAGTGGAAGTCCATTTGTCCCCGTATCTGAACCACATATCATGGTAACCCTGATTTTCTAGAACACTGCCTGGTCACCAACCAATAAGTTGGATGTTTAATTTAAAATTGTCTTTGCAATTTTGAGGAAGTCATAATTCTCCTAAAGGTGATCAGAAAAATATGAATTTTTAAAGAGTTGTATTAGAGTTTTTCCTCTCTAACAGTAAGAAAATATCTTACATACGGCATCTTCAAACTCTGAACTATTTGCATGATCCTTTTTAAAACTTTAAAACTCCGGGGCATGGTGCATCTGATTTGGATCTGGGAGGACTGAGAATGATCGTGGGGTCCAGAGTTATCACTTCTGAGTTACTTGGTCCACATAGAGTGGACAGAGTTGCTATTTACACAAACCAGGACATGCTGCTGCAGATGATATTGCTCCCTGGCAGACTTTCTGCAGAGAAAATTTACAATTTAACATTTATATAGCATGTATGATTGATTTGAGCAAATACTCTTTTTATTATTTTCCTCTATCCAGAAACAATTGGGATACCCTCAATCTCTGTAGTGTCATGACCAACATGTATTAATCTAAGAATTAAAGGAGAAGTTTTTGAAAGCAGTTTTAGAAGCCCCTACTGATGTAATTTTTTTTTTTTTAAGTATTTGACATGTGTTGATATCTAGAAAGTTTGCTTGTTTCCATTTCTGAGTTCCAACATTTTGTGCCGATACACTGTGAAAACACAGTTCTGTTCAAGTCATTTCTTTTACCTTAGGAAGAGGACTGGGACAAGGGGAAAAAGAGGAAGAGGAAGAGGAAGAGGAAGAGGAAGAGGAAGAGGAAGAGGAAGAGGAAGAGGAAGAGGAAGAGGAAGAGGAGAGGAGAGGA
>JANPWX010000175.1:1469956-1545740 GCA_024734555.1 Trochalopteron elliotii
AGAAAGAAAGAAAGAAAGAAAGAAAGAAAGAGAGAGAAGCATCGTTCACAATCTATATCAAACTTTTCTTATTTTTTTATTTCTAAAAAACAGCAGAAGGATCAAATGTCACAAGCTTCTAAGAATACTCTCATGATTGATAGGCGTATAAGTTGATGATTGTCAATCTTAATGAGGACATAGCAAGATTACTGGGTTTCGTAGCTAAATTTTCTGTCCCTGTAGGGAATCAACACCATACTAGGGATGCTTTCAGATCTATGTATGAGAAAATTAACATTCTGTGAAAGTGCTTTTCTTTCAGGATTAATACTGGAAATCTCAATGACACTATGGTGCCAATAGAATGCTGAAAAAATTACAGATGTAAATCTTCTTTTCTGTCTTTACTCTGAAAACAGCAAGAAGAACTCCAAGTATTTTAAAAGAGAGAGGCTGTGGACAAGCCTATGATCTTTTCCCCTTTTTTGGGGTTTTTGTGGGGGTTTCTTTTGTTGTTATCTTTTTTGTCTTGATTGAGTGATTGAGTGAGATGAATGGATAAGAGAGTTTTAATGCAGATTCACAAGAAATTATTTCTAGAAAAAATGCTGGAAACAGCAAACAAACATCAGTTTTTGAAATAAAACTCTTCCTCTAGGAGTTTTTGATAAAAATACACAGTTTGCAAAGAGTGGATGCTTGAAGTTGGAGAATTTTATGTGTGTTTCCATAAGAAAAAGTAGATTTAATGTAATTGATATAAAATTTGAGCTTGAAAAGGTGACAGTGGCCTTGAGGTTTGGTGCATCCCCAAACACAGGAATATGAGTGTGCTGTGGAGTCTGGAACACCAAACTTATTTTTAACTAAGAGTGTTCATCTCCACAGGAACGGTAGGAGGTTTGAAGTAGGAAAGAATTTTTTTCTGTGTTTGGACATGGTGATGTCAACAGCTTGAAAATTACACCAGTCAATATTGATGTTTTGGAAGACTAGTAAATATCCTCTTTTCCTCTCATTACTTCTGGAATGGTCTTTCCAGCATTCATAACTCCAGCAAACATTCCAAGCTCTTTGAGATGATATTCCAAACTCTCTGCAGACTCAGCAAAATTACTTTATTCTGGGGTGAAATTTTCCAAATGTTTCTCTTAAATTGGGATAGAATATTTTTGTTCCTGATAAAATAGAAACTGAAGCTTGGAGGTCACCCTGGTACATGTTGTAGTTTCTGACATCGCTCCTTTGCAAAAGACCTTCTTTCACAGCAGATGATTGCTCCCAAATTTGGCAAGCAAGAGATCAACCCTTTATCGAGTTCCCTAATCCCTCAGATTGCCTGTTTGGGCTTCAGGAAATAAAAGCCTGAGAACTATTACTTATTAAAAAAAAAAAAAAAAAAAAAAAAAGGCCAAAAAATTTAGTCATGAACTGTAGCATTTCAATTAATATCTTTCTCTGTATTAAATTCTGTTTTCTCTGCAGTAATTTCAATTCTATTTAAAACACTAATTACAGATTAGAAAAGAAGATTAGGGAACTATTTTTTTCTACAGATTAAGTTTAGGTATCACCCATCTCTTCTCCTTTACTTCTCCTAGACGCCCAAATAGAGAACAAGACAAAGTATTCAGCCGATGGCAGCGCATTGGAGGCAATTTCCTGTTCAGCAAATTCCACCTCACAAAATGTTACATAATTAGACTCATTTCACAGAGGCTACAGTGTTACCAGTCTTACTTGTTATTGCTATCTGTTCACCAGCTGTTGAACTTCAAACTGGTGCTGATTATTCCACTGATCTATCTCATAACCCCCCTTTGTCACATATGTTTTTTTCTTTCTGAAGTCCATCTATTCCAAGAAAGGTGTTTCCATTGTGTTCTGTAAACTCCAAACCTGTTTTCATGAACAAATTCTAATCTGATTTCCAAATTTTAATCTGTACAACATTAATTAAAACAGGTACAATACAGAATGAATCAGATCCTAAATTATTCTTCCTCCAGCAAGTGCTCAAACTTTAACACACATTTAAGAGTCAGCAATAAAAGAACATTTGAAGGAAAAGAAAAATATGCCTGTTAACAGGATTTCTAAATGCAGTCTTAGAAAGGACCAGGGTATGTGCTTCTTATTGAAAAAGAAATATTTCTTCTCCATTAGAAATCAGGATATGTACTAAAGAGAAACTACTAAATGTTTTCAATTTAATCAATTCAAATATCTCCATTGAACAGTCATAAATTTTCCAACAAACCAAAATCTCTGAATTTATGCTGCTGAATTTTAACGGATAGTGTGACAATGCAGAAAGATCTGAGAGAACCAGAAATTAAGTGATGTCATGGCAATCTCTAAGAAAAAGATAAATAAGAATTCATTAGGTCATTTAGCTTCAATACAGTCTCATGTACAATCATATAAAGCAGTGTGGTATGTCAATGGCAAAAACTCACATTGATAATGAAATCAAAGTTGCATAAATGATTTTAGGATGTTACAAACTGTCACACAATATTTTTGCCTTTTATAAGAGTGAAAGTTTTGTCTGTACAAAAATGCTGCATAGTACAGGATATTCGAATAAAGTTTAATAATAAATATAAAATAAAATCATATAAATGGCAAAATATAAAATCAACTGGAACAAATCATTATATTTCAGAATGTCAGTTAAAATGGGGAACCACAAGGCAGTGAGAATGTTTTAAGTAGGTTATCTCAGAGGTTGGTCTCAGCTTTGCGTCAGTCATTAAATTTAAAAATTGTATGTAATAAAAGAGAAAATAATGGCTGGCAAAATTTGTAAATAAAAAAGTAATTACAACATGGCAAGTGGGTCTTATTTCAATATAATGCACTTGTAAGTTGTATGGAAAAATGATTGTTTACTAGCAATTCATATTAGCTACATTCCCAAACTAATTAAGATCCCAGCATCCTCACAGGTAGGGAGTGCAAACTGTAGAGAGTTTGACTGACATCCTGAGTGCTCCCAAATTCAACACGATGGGGAAAAAAGTTGTAAGTTTTTTTCTGACAAAGTTACCTTTTCTAGGGTAAATCTTGACCTCTGAACTACTAATCCTGCATCTTCTCACACTTACTAAAAGTAACATTACTCTCAGGGATCAGTCCTATCTTCTCCAGGAGGTGTTTATTTGTATGAGTTTCTTCCTTCATGAATGACAGATCTGTGGGTTTGTCTCTCATTCTTCTAGTCTCTCAAGAAAGTGGTATTTACACACACTAATTGGCAAAGCCACAGGTGTAAACTTATGTCAGTTAATATTCTCATGTGGTCTCATTCTTGGCCTTTCTGTTCTGACAATTTCCATCCTTAAAGATAATGAGAACTTTTTCAAGTAACATATCAAGCCAAAGTTATTATAACTTTGTGTTTATGTGTCACACACATTGTACAGCTGTGTCTTTACCTTTGTGAACTAGTGTTATATAAAGTTATACAGATGCAAAATATAATTTCCTTCTAAGGTTTCCCCACAGAGTCTATATGGTCCATGTAGATCAGGTAAAAAATCACCATTCACGTAAGGACACAAAAAAATAACAAAACAAAATCCCTATACATGACTCCAGAAAAGTAAATTAGTTGAACAACCAGGATAAAAATTTAGGCCTTTGTTAAGATTACTCAAAATGTTCAGACACCAACATCACACTACATTTACTTAATGACAGTGATAAACCTTATCCTTGCCTATCAATATTCAGAATACCCATGAAATCCTGGAAAAAGGAAAATGTGCTTCTAACATTCATAATTTTTTATTAAAATCTTCCTTCCTTACATTTGTGTGTAAAAAAAAATCAGAAGATATGGAATATAAATCTAAACAAATTTACTCTCTCTTCATGGAGCTTGATAATTTGTTGGACAAGCTGTTATGCAAACCCCAGTGGAGACAGACAAAATGATTAAACACACATAGAATGCCACACCATGCAACAAACCACTCAGTCATAGAAAAATTACTTTAAAAGAGAAAAATCACCAGTTTTGGCTAAATATATATAACATAAGAGATTATAATATATAATATTACCTAGAGGTGGGGTTTTATTTCATCCTTGGATTTTGGATTTAGATTTAAAATAAGAGTAAGAAATGCATGTGTGTTGTAATTTTAAATGTTCTGTTTGTGTTATATGTATACCCTTCTGTGTGGACCTTGTTGTTCTAATACCTTTATTCATTAATTTATTCTTTTTATTCCTATTAACTTATTCATTAGTTTATTCTTGTGATGTTTCATCTCTGAAATGTCAAAATAACATTGGAAAGAATAATTTCATCTACAAACTTCTACCAATTATTTTACTACAACTATATGACAGGAAATATAGTGCATTAGTAATTAAAATAGGTAAAGTTTTCATTAAGTTTGAGAAGTTTAGTGTGAACTAATCAGATGTTCACTAGGAAAAAAACCAAACAAATGAACAAACAACTTGTTTCTTTGTACCTAAAGTGTATAAGTACAGCAGTACAACAACTGTTAAGAATAAGTAATAATTTTCAATCTTTTAGGTCAATTTCTGTGCTGTATCTCCTAGTATGCTTTGGTAGGAATGAGATAAAAGGGAGTCATAGAATCAAGGTGTAATCTAGGTTGAAAGAGACTTTGGAGGTTACTTTGTCCAATATCACCACTGTACTGAAAATCTCCAATCTGGACACACTTTGTGAGATGTCCACTCACAAGTCTGAATGGTGGGACACAGACATTTCCCCTGATGGATTTGCTGTTATTAATGTAGCCCATGGTTCTGTCGGCCTCCCCTGCTGTGGCAGCACACTGATGGCTGGTGGATTCTCCACCACAAGTGCCTGGCTCTCCTCTACAAAGCTGTTTTTTCAGTTTTTTCAGTCGGTTCCTAACTTGTATGGCAGATGTGTGACTACACTTGCATTTCCTGAATTTCCAGAGGTTTCTGCCTATCCGAGTATCTCCATTGGATGACAGACCTCCAGAACAGTGCTTACTCCCTCCAGCTTGATGCAGGTTGTTAAAAAGTTGTTTTGCATGGTTCAGGTTGTTAAAATAGACAGGAATAAACTGACATGCAGAACCTTTGTGGCCACAAGAGGGCATCTACAGAAGAGAGTCACAGTCCTTATCCAGAGCACTTGAGGCTTGCTCATACTCTCTGGCATTATAAGGTTATGAAGTCACCCAGCACAGAGTGTAGCAGATTGTTAAGTGCAGCTGTTATAGGAAAAAAAATATTAGGAAGAAAGAAGGATAGAAAGACACAAGTGAAGAGATATCTCTCACATTCAGGGTGTCTGAGTACATTGCTTCTGGGGAAGGTAAACACTTCTTGGTTCGTTGTTTTAAAAAAAACAACTCACAAGTGATACATGAAGAAATGGTGTATAGATGACTCTACAATGAAAACAATACCAAAATCGACAGAAAATCACAAGGAAAAAATCTTGAATAAGGAAAAAATCTTGAAAGCCACACTAAACCTGATGTCATAAACCAAAGGCAACCTCCATAAAAATAAATTGTTGAAAACAGGGAAGGGTTTTAGTATATGATTAAGAGCAGTATTGAAAAGCCCTGGTAGCATGGCAGTATGGGTTTAGAGGACAGAACTTAGTGATTCATGCTGAAAGTGCTTCATGGGTTTGAAGAAGTTAGCAGTCTAGAATCTAGGGACTTTTTTAGTCTTTTTCAAATGTTAGAGAGAGCAGAAAAAAGTCCTCAGATAATGACTGGAAAGTTACCCTCTATGGGGCAAGTCAAGGGACACTACACTCCTAACATGAATCTCTTTTTCAAATTAGTCCTGGGATCATATAACCCACTAGAAGGTGCCCCTGCCCATGGCAGCATAGTTGGAACTAGGTGGTCTTTAAGGTCCCTTCCATTCCAAACCATTCTGCCATTTTATGAAACACCTATATCCCCTTATCAGAATTATTCAGGTATTCTCACTAATGGCCTCCTATGTGGGTTCATGCCCTAAAGGTGAAACACATTCTCTTTATAACTGTTTTAAAAGAACTGAATTTTAAAACTGACTCCATGTATCAGTCACAGATACAATACATGTGCAGTTTCAACCAACATAAAAGATATAGGACCTAGCATCTCCATGCTTCTTCTGAAATCCTGTTATGAAATTTAAATTTTGATATTTTTAACAGTAATTTTTGCTTTATTTAAAAGTAAGGAGCAATGGGATTTATAAGATTAGGCAATCAAGGTTTTAAGTAGTGTTTAGATATTATTATTTTTTAGCCTAGGTACCATTTGTGAAATTAAATTTTTAATAACCTTTCAGATATTTAGCCTTAGGGAAATAAGTTCCTTAACAGTAGTTCAAAGGTTTAATGTCACAGTAAAGGCTTTGAAATATGATGTGATCCCTTTCATTCTAGAAAGTTTGCTTTAAAAAAAAAAGTAAACAAAATAAAAATGTTAATGAGAAAAAGTTATGCAATCCAACTTCAAAACAAGACAGTAGAATGGGGAAACAAACTCTGCTATCAAAATGCTTATGTAGATTTCATCCTGTGTTTTCTAAACACAGTATCAGTTCCAAAATCTTCACAGTCAGGCTTCGAAGATTTATATATTGAAACTGTGAGAGGAGGCAGTAACTCTGAACTTCCTCTTCAAGTGAAAGCTAGACAAATGTTTGATATGGGGAACATTTTCCCTCGCCTCCATCTCATGGCTGACATCTAGCCCAGATCTATTGTAGTGGGAATGGAAAATGGAAATAAACTGATTGATGAGATACAGAAAGGCTTTTAAAAGGTTATATCCCATCCACAGTGTTTGTCTGAAGCTAAGCCTGTGTCTAATACAAGTTTTTTCAGAGATTTCTTATTTCATTAAATTTCAGCAGGTGTACATTTAGCAATGATCAGTCCAGGTTTTAAACGCTGCCTGTATTTCTCAGGATAAGGTCACTGCCATTTATGAAAGTAGGAGACTTTCTTCTAATTTCAGAAAGAGAAAAAACCCTTTTCTGGAAAGCTGCTGAACCACTTGGATTGAAAATACCTGTAGGAGTATTCATTCTTTATCAATTATTGAAGTACACTTTTTTTCCCCAACAGAGAAAAATAGTCCCACTAATTAAAGTTTGCTCATATTGTAAATAAATGAAAACAGACTTTTCAAATATTTATCTGGCAATTCCTTTAATAGCTTTCAGCTGACCTATAAACATTTAAACAGTCCATTCCAGAGCTGATCTTCGTTCCTGAATGGCACGAAATAGACTTCATCTATCATGATACTTCTCACATTATTGTGGATAGGTTGGATGATAATATATTGTCAAAAATAATTACAATGATATAAAATGATAACAGCAAAAAAACCCCTATCTACCTATTTCAAGCAGAGTTGACTGCTAAAATATTAAATTTATGCTCATCAAGAAACCAGAAAACATCAATTATCCTTCATATTTTCCTATATAGACTTTTATGTAGCTTTAGTAACAATTCTGTCCAAAACTTTGATACAATGGAGATTTCACAGCATTTGTGGCAGTGGTGGTGGGCATACTCCAAAAGCCAGTATATTGTTATTAATTTTCTAGGTTTATGTATAGTTTCTTTTCTTCTATTCTCTTCCTAAATTGCAAATATCTGACTCCAATATAGATTATCTGCAAATCCGTTTTTACAGAGCAGCAGGAATGACTGAAAAACAAATATAAATTCTGGAGAGACTGCCACCTGTCTTCTTCACTTGAACTGCTAGGAAAAAATGCTTATATAGTGCTAAATAAATAAAAGCTTTCAATGCTTATTTGGAGCTAAAAGCTGTAGACAAATAGACAGTTAAATATGGAAAGAAGAGTCAAAGGAAAAAGAAAATAAATCGGATTGGTCAGTAGAAGTCATACTGTTCCCCCAAAAGCATTGCATAACCAAATATTAACAAAAATAGTACTAAAAATATATTATAGCAAGCTAGTACACTGTGTAATATTGAAGAGATTATTATATTTCACTATTTACTGTTTAAAGTATTTTAAGTTAAACAGAATTTCATTTCAGTTGAGTTGGGCTACTCCATTGGCAAACCCAAGGTATAAATAATGAATTTGGTCTTTGGGTCAAATGGGAAATAAACAGGTTGAATCTACAAGCAAACCAATAAAATTCTGCTTTTCCTGCATGTTAGATAAAATATCACCAGAAAGAGTAAAAATATTTGCAATTTGTTTTCCACATTTAAATTTCTTGATATTCCTTTACAAAATCTTTTGATGCTTTGTGGTTTTGCTTGTTTGTTGATGGGGTGTTTTTATCCTAATCCCTGGACATCAAATAACCAAGGAGAGGGAGAGAGGAAGAGTAAGAGAAAGAAAAAAAGAGAGCACAAAACCAAGAGAGGTGAAGAAAAGCCAATTTCATCTCTTTTGAAATTAGAACTGATGATACGTGTTTCTATTAATAATTCGGAAACTTTCTGTTTAATTCCATATTATTTCTGTGGAAAAATATTTTCCACAGAAAAGCAAGGCTGACAATGTTTTTCATGGTCACTTTCTTATTAATTTTGAATAAGTAATTAGACATGCTAGAAACAATTCAAGATTTCAAGTTCTCTTTCTTTTCAGCATAATTATTCCTAGGACAATTAAAAAAAAGAAAAGAGAGAGAGGAGATCAAAGCCAATTAAATATTTGGTTTACTAGCGAAACAAAAGTGAAAATAGATTTTCAATGCAAACTTTTCTTGATGCAACATTATCAATAATTTTTTTAGCTTTCTATTTGAGAATGCTTTTTTCATTCAATTTACCCTCCTGGGTCTCTTCCAGATGGAAACAAGTGGGCCAATCAATAAGTGAAGCTGCTCAGCCTGGTTGCCAGATTTTAAATATTAAAATCCAGGCACAGGGCGGGCAATCATGCATGCGCATATGAGTGTTCATGAATATGTAGGTTCAATGTCTCAGATATAACCCAGGCCAACTAATGCTGTTTTATGTCTGAACACTACCCAGCACACCTGGCATCAGACCTAGTGTATATTTGTGATGTAGCCACAAGTTTGCTAAAGCCACTTCTGTGGTTGACATCAGCCTCCTGTACAGACATAAATTAACTTTTCGTGATTGTAACTAGTTGCTGTAGAAAAAGTGGGGGAGAAGAATTTATGTAGGCAAAGCATAGCAAGTATGGGATTTGACTGTATAAAACAGAACAGTCAGACCACATTAAGAGTTTTGGCAGCTATTCCACTCATCTTTCTGCTAGTAAGCTTCCTTTGGTATGAAGGCCATAAGCAACTGATTAAGACCTTGCTTTCCCATGCCAATATTCCACTAAAAATATCTGTGAGGTTCTATTTTATGTTAAAGGAGAAATCACAAGATATCTTGTGTAAGTCGATGGCACTCATATGAATTTTGGAGCATGAAAAACTTAAGACCTGAAGGTGAGCCAAATTATGGTCTCAGAGGACTCTATGTCAAGCTTAATAGCTTCTCTGGAATAAACTCAAGTTTATATGAGAGTCACATAGATCAGAATATCATATTAGATCTGACATTTTCCAGCACAAAATCATCCAAGAAGAAAAATAAAAGTATATATTTTGATCAACCCACACATGAACATGAACTATATTATTATTTTACAAGCCCAACTCAGCTCTGCATCCTCTTCTGCAAAGATGTAGGGGAGGATAGGTTGGATAATTTGCTCCAGCATCAAATGACCTGAGAGTGCAAAACAAAATGAGATAGATGCATTTTTCTCATTCTGTTTCATATGACTATGTTTAAAAAATGAAGTAAATAAACAGCTAAAGAAGTGTTTCTGACTCAGTGATATCAAACAAATTCAATTATTTTGCCTACTATATTTTGAGTAAAGGAATAAAAACAAGAATATAAAACAGACACACCTCACCAAGGCTATGACATGTAGTCACTCAGCATCCTGCTATTAGTCATTCTAACTACAAGTAATCTACCAGCACAGATTGTAATAATGATGTTTTTTTTTCCCCAGCACAGATGTTCATGTTTCCCTGATCATCCTACAAAAGATAAGATTGCCTGCAAAGGTCAGGTCCATCTCTTTTTCTAGCATGAATACTGTGATGCTTTGACCATTCAGCACTGAATTTAGACTGTCACCAGTCTAAAGATTTAAAGATGAGTATCTGAATTTACTCCTCCACTGCTTCAGGATAATGGCTTTCACTGTACCCAGGATCACAGCATGGTCACTATTTCACCTTCTTACGTTCTAAGGCATTTGGAGAGATACTCCAAGCTCAGAATTGTGCTACCTAAAACTATCTCCCTCCTCTGAGGTTAGCTGACAAATCAAACAATATAATATGACTGTTGTATATTGAAAAGAAAGATAGAGGAGTGGTTAGAAGAAACAAGAAGAGGGCTTTTTGACATCTCTTGTTAGATTTCCTTGAGTCTTGGCGGCTGACTGCAAGGATTGTAGATCTGATGGAAAAAACTAATTATGGTTTTGACAGTAAGAGATCTCAAAGTAAGTCCCTGCACTTTGGCTCTGCATCACCCAAGCAACTAAATGGATGTTTCTGAACTGTCAGAGAAAATAGGAGCAATATAGTTCTTCCACCCAGTATAAAGACAGTCATGGAAAACTAGAATGCTTTGTTTTGGAAGGACCTTAAAGATCGTCTAGTTCTAACATCACTGCCCTGGGTAGGGACACCTTCCACTAGACCAGGTTGCTCAGGGCCCCATCCAGCCTGGCCTTGAACACATCTATTTGCAGACATTTTTTTTCCATTTCCCACTGTGACATGGTGCCTCCACAGTGCCTTTTACCCTCCTTCATGTCTCAGCACCTAAAATTCAGACATTCTTCACTGGAAATCTGTCTTCAGAATCATCATAAAGTATCAACAGATTTCTTTCATATTATTTCCCTGGCCCCATGTAAACTCCGTGAAGTAGAAGGCAAATGTGAATCTACTTCTATATTTTTCTTGATCCTTCTATTGCTCCCCTCATATCTCCTCCGGACTTTTAAGAATCAAGATGATAAGCATCAGATCCCCTCTGTAACATCTTAGATTTAAGAATGCAAAGAAAATGTTAGGAAATTATGGTAATGCCACATGTTCAGTACTACTCTGCAATGCAACACACACCTCTAGATATAAAATAAATCCAGTCCTTATTAATTGAAAAAAACCATGCAATTCATTCCCATGGAGGAAGAAAGGATTAAAGAAACAACGTGACCACAACTTTAACTGAGACACAGTAAAATCCACAGAGCAAAACTAAAAAAAAAACAAGAAACAGAAAAAAAAATCTCCAGTGTAACAGCTTTGGTATTTTCCCATAGCAGCAGTGGAGATTATATCTGCTAGAAAAAGATGCAGTTTCAACTTTACTTCTGAGCTGTAGCCTTGTCTTTGACAAATTCAAGAAACATAAACCGAGTGGTGACACAATGAGGGGGAAATGATAGAGCATAAAAAATAACAATGACATCAAAATGAATATTGTTCATGACTTGCATCAGAGTAGTGAAGGTGAAAAAAAAATATTACAGTTAGTCTAGTGCCTGAAATTTTTCTCCCTTTGGGACATCCTCATCACCAGTCACAGTGCAGTGACTTTGTGTGAGAATTTTTGTACAATGGTAGAGTCAAAGGGTAGAGTGCTCAAGTGTAATTATAAGTCACTTACATATGTTTGCATTCACCCAGCTTGCTTCATCAATGTTCACATTAATTTTATTCTCATTAATTTTATTCACAAAGCAGTTTCCTTATTCTTTTTTTACCTACTTGAAAAGAGCAGAAGTCTTCCTGATATATGAGTCACCATTACATACTGTCAGATCTCAAAAGACAAAAAAAAAAGGGGAAAAAAAATAATGTAATATTGCCACTCTTCAGCACTGGATTAATTCCAGATCTCCCAATTAACACCATTGTCATTTAAATAAATGCCAACTTTTAAAAAGTTTTTTACTTATTAGCCTTTTTGTTCATTTCAATATTCATTGATAAATTATTATATAAAGTATGATGGTCACATAAGAGAGTATGTGGGAAAGCATAACACCAACACAAAAATTATTTAAACAATTAAGCTACAGGAAATTGAACATTCATCTCCTTCACAAATATTCTGTATATTAGCTTGGATTTCTCCAGAAGTTTCCATCTGATTTAAAGCATTCGGCTTCATCTGTTGTCTTAGAAGTGTGAAACATTCATTGGTGAAACTGCTAGAATCCCTTTCCAGAGATGAAACACATCACCAAATCCTATGTCATGACTGTAAGTCTTAGCCAGGGCAGCTAGTCCTTTTCAAACACACCTCTAATATTGCTCCCTTTTGCTTTAACTTCACTTACCTTCTTTCTTTGCTATTCCAGCTCCTTGTTTTCAACCCTGAATTTTCATTATAGCTCTAACTCTGGTAATTTATTTAGTGATTAAAGTAATTCAGTCTTACTATATATTGAACGTAATCACTGAATCAAAGACTCTTCTCCCAAGGGAGCATCTCTTAATACTAGGACTGCTTGCCCTTCTGGATAATATAGATACACTGACTGCAAGGCATCTTATTTACTATCGTTTTGTTAATCTGTAGTGATGATTACAAAGAAACTTGTGCCTTTAGTTTGAAGATGCTTTTGTTACAACTTGGATTGTTACAGATGATATTTGACAATTGCAAACAAAGTTAAAAGTAAAAATATGTTAGGATAAACCCAGAAGTCTAATCAGAAACTGAGCTAAATTTGTCTATTTCTTTCTTAACAAATTAATCTTTAATTTGACAAAGCATTTTGTTACAACATGTTTAATTGGTATTAAAAGAGTTTGACTCCATCAGTGTATAGTGCACAAATTACACTAATTAGTTTTCTTTCATTTACAACTAATAAAATCTTTCCCATCCTAGATATAAGGAACTAGTCTGAAGTCCAGACATTGCATTTTGTAATGAGAATTTAATTATTAGTACAGTTAAACCCTCCTTTCTATCATACAATAAAAAAAGAAAAAACAACACAGTATGTTTTTTATGTCCTAAATCCAAGCTTCTGGTTGTATTTGCACCTCTTTTTTGTCAGGGGTGCATAGGGGATGACTATAGTCCTCAGGAATAAGTTGACAAGTCCAATGTAAATGACTGAAAGCAAAAGATTATTGATACTGATCTTCTGAGAATTCACAGTACTTGGGAAATTACTTCCAACACAGGTCCTACTACCAAGAAAAATCTGTTGGTCACAACCCTGAAAAACACCAAAATACTTCTTAAGATACCTCTTGCTGTGAAAACACAAATTATGTAGGAACTGTTGGCTTCTACAGAAATAGTAAGCGGCAAAGTTTTTAATGAGACAAATTGTCATTTTTCTTGCATTACTCTTTTAGGATCCACTTTTTTTTCCAGGTCTGTGTACCATGATCACAGTGACAATTAATTTTACCAGTAGATGGAAGTGCAGGCACAACCATGATCACATTACCACACAAAGGCAAGGAGCATGGAAGGATGGCACAACTGTAATTACCCAAAAGTTCTCTCCATATTACGGACAACAGGATGTCAAGACAGAGAGCTATTACTACACTGTCACACCTGATGATAAAGAGGAGGGCTGAGGTTTGTTCATCATGTGCTGTTTAAGATGGACATATGATGCAATAAAAATGCCTTTTCTGACATATTTTAATTCATAAATTCATTCACAGTTGGAGCACTTTTCTACGTTTTCTCAAGGCAAAATTTCACAGTACTGTCTCATCTCATCGGGAAAAACATTTATTCTTCATGAAGTTTTCTAGTAAGAAATATGTTCTTTGACTGCAGATAAAAGTTTTGAAGTACAAATGCTGAAGAGGTACTGATCAATGGCTTCATTAGGAGTAACTGGCTTCTCTGGCTGTCAAAATGTCAAGTTATTTGCATTAAAGAAATTAATATATGTCTGCTTGCCATGTGTTTAGCACAGACATGAACTAATTTGAAAAATAAACACTTCCTTTGAACATTTTACTTGTTAATCTTTCAAGTTCATTTCAGGTATGAATCTTTCAAGTTCATTATCCTGTTGCCCATTTTTCCTATTCAAAATGCAATGGAGTTAAATGACTCACTCATGCCCAGTTTTTTCTTCTGGATATGAAAAGTAAAGAGAGAGAATTTCTAAACACATGGAAGAGCACTAGAATTTCTAAACTCTGATTTCAGAACTAAGTAGGTCCTAGAACACAATTAATTTTACATTTTAAAGTAATTTCACTGAATTTAAATTATATCTTTCAGAAATAAATAATCTGCAAAATACAGAACGTGTTTTAGTATCAATTTAAGAAAAGGCCCCACAACAAGCAAGCAGAAAAACAGAAAAAAAAATAGGTAATAATTTGCTTCTTCCTTCCTTTTGAAGGTGTTTCTAATTTAAAATTTACCTTATTTGGAGTGGTGAAGATCCAATAGCATCCATAAGTTCCAATCAAATCTACACAAAGATTATACGATTTACATGTGCTAAGGCTGAATTTTTCCACCAAATTTATCAACCTATGTAATTTATGAATAAGCACCAACCTTAATTAACTGATAAAATATACAAAATACTTGAGTCAATTAAAAAATAAAGCACACAAGGTGATACCAGAAGATGCATATTCATAAGACGGAGATCATGGCCTGAAAGTCATTAAAATACTGGTGCCAATATTTGTCTGATTTAAAATATAAAGAATCATTTTGATACCTTTATAGGAATGGTGAAAAATAATAATTTAAATACAAAATTGCAATGCTGATTAGATCTCTCTGCATCATGTTTATCATGTTAGTCTAAATCATGTAAGAGAGTTGTACTTTTCTATTTCAGCATAGTTTTACATTTTCAGAAAAACACTCCAAGTGAATTCCAAATTCTCTGCTCTAAGTAAGAAAGAGGGAGAAATTTGCAAAGATCTTAAAGAAAGCCAACTGGAAACTGAATGTGTCGTCATTCCCAAATTAGTCATACTGGAAAACACTGGTATGCTGCATCTCCAACCCACTATTTTGTTGATGTTTCTTCTCATAGGCAGACAGTGCTACCAAGAACTTGACTTTGCACAGCAAAGGGTGAACACTGAACATTTAACCCAAGCTCTGAAGAGGGAGCAAATAAATGTTTAAAAGAATGAGAAAAAAATCATCAACAAAAGCCAAAATCCCAGCAACATATCCAAGGCTCAAATACCCAATTTCCCAGCTGCTAGATGCAGTAATAGCATGTCTGTAGCTGCGTGGTCCTATGAGTGATTAGGATCCCAACAAGGCAGTGGACAGGAAAATGAGAACAGTATGCAGGGACACACCTTAGCTTATGGGATGCCTTTCATAGTTTTCCTAAATGGGGTTGATTTCAGCTTTTCCTCCCTCTGTAGGCTCCTAACCCTTCCAATAGCAACTTTACATATCAACAGACTTGCCCTGCTCCCAGTTTTGTGCTATGTCCATAATTTTAAGATGACACTATCTGTAGAGCTTAGAGATGCATAGCAATGCTGTCACTGAATTAAGTCATGTTTTGAACAGGTAAATGATTTTTTTTGTCTGTTATATTGCGAAATAAGTTAAAATCTCAGTGCAGTCAAATTACATGTAGTTCTCTGAAGGGTCTTGAAATGCAGAACCAGATCTGAGCATGAAAATTGTAGATGAAATGCATCTCTTTGGATTTACATTTAATGTTTTTCTTCTGCCCTCTGCAGAAATTACTTAAGAAACACTAATCTGATTGTGGAGGATATAAAGGGTATTTTCTAGGAGAAACAGTGTACAAGTTTATTAGTGACCTGAACAGCATTTGAGAGGTAGGAACATAATACTCAAGAATTTAAAAGTAGAGTCTTATTCATATCATTAAATCCCTAAGTGTCATTCCTACTGCTGACTTTAGAACAAGAGAAAACAATCACTTCATTGGTACATTTTCAAAAGTTCTGTGCAACAGCAGAAGAGAATTCTGTATAAAATCCTTGAGAGAAGTGAAAGGAGGTATATTGCTATCCATTCCAGTAAGAAATATAAAAGAGAAACCAACCCAAGGTAGATTAGAGATAACAACCCAAAAATTGCTAAAAATCATTTGGTAGAAGTTATAAAACCAGATATTTTTGTCTTACTTAAAAAGTGTTTCTAAGAAAGTTTAAAAAACCCTAAAAATAAGTTTATCTAAAAAATAAAAATTAAAGAAAATGAGAGTCTTGACGAATTTTGTATTCTTAGCCTCAGAAGTTACAACAGTTTTGTGACCCCAGGCTAGGTACAGCTATGCATTTCAGCAAGAAAAGTTTGAAAAGAACCTTACCTATGCCATCAGTTTCTGGTACTGCATCAATCACTTCTTCACTTCAGAATCATCAACAGATTAATGTTGTCTGGAGGACTACAGTGTCCTGTAATGACAAGTTATAAATCACATGAAAAAGGAATCTATCATGCTCTGTCTATCAGACAATAATAGCATGAAATAGCCCAAACTGGAATCCAGAACATTGTGTTCATCTGCCACCTCTACACAGATGCCTACAAGGCATATATTATTTTGGTATGTTGCATCTACATAACTAGTAAGTGGAGAGAAAACTTACATTTTAATATGGGTAAAATATTGATATCAAGTTTTAAGCTTGACATTAAATTATTCTTAGTATTTTTGTTTACATTTTCTAAAGAAAAAGGAATAATTCAATTAACACATTATAATATCCTTAATTATCTAAAATATATTTGTACATGTCATGTCATAATTTTGAGGTGGAATATTCTGAATTCTTATTGTCATTTTGATATAAATCAAATTTCTTCTCCTGCACTGTAACCTATGAGGATGATTTCTCTCTCTTATATCAGGATATACCTAACAATAGAAAGGAGGGCACTGAGTTAAAAAACCCTAATAATCCAATTTTATTACTTTAAAAGAAAATAAGACAAGCTTTGAAAGAAAAACCAAAAGGGAATAGAGCTCTGCAATGGTTAAACTGATATAGGAAACTTGTGTTCTCCTCTCTTTGTTTCACATCTGAGACTTCAACATTGGTCATGGACATGTTAAGTTTTCAGTGAGTTGATTATGCTGGACTGAAATTCAGCAGTTCATTTGTCTGTCTGTTACACATGGATGAGCAAATTCAGTTCTGGACTAAGGCAACTTTCCATGGGAATTGACATATTTCATCAGAGGACTTTTTTTAGATTTTCTTAAAGAGGAAAGTTGTTATTGAATTAACAACCAGCATAAAAAATGAATCTACTGATACCAAACCACTGAGCATTCTAATTAAACTTCAAATCACTGTAATTAAGATACGCTAAGGACTTTGGAATCATGACAAATATAAGCATAGCATTTTTTTTTACATTTTTAAGAACAGTCATGGGGATGGCGATAGGGAAACCAAATTTCCGCTGCTTTCAATGTATAATTGTCTACCTAGGACTCTTTAATGTTCTTAGAATAATTCTGCAAACCGAGATTTGTACAGTCACAGAACACTTTAGGTTGAAGGGGACCTCTGGAGGTCCAATTTCAGATCAGATGTCACCTTGAAATTCTTTCCAACCCAGTTTCTTTTCAGCACACAACTCTACAGTTTTCATGAACTGTTAATTTATGTTGCGCACGGTTTCATCACAGAGCACACACACTATTTTACTAATCTGAAAGCATCACAGGATTAAAAGAAACATGAGATCAGGGACAGAAGCACATACCAGAATATTAGAGACCAAGGAGCAGAATTGTTTCAAGCTTTATAAACTTGAATCATCACTGTCTTGGGACTAATGAAACACTACCCAAGTTCAATTAAAATTTTCCAAATGAGACTTCTTTTTCAAAATAAAATATATCTTCCCCATATTTCCACCATGTGCTTTGTGTCATTGGCTGGCTTGCTGGCTTCTTGTCCATACCTGCCTCTTGGTTTTTACTATATAGAGATCCTATGGCTACTATGCCCCCGTACATCTTCAGTACCTTCAATATAAACCTTCAGTTAGAGAGCATAAACTTGGGCCTTATATCTTCCTCAATATTTGTATTCCTTATTTATAGGCTAATAAAGCTGGATATATTTCACATAAGCAAAGTTTATTTTTCTTTGATTCCATGCTCTTTTACCATTGTAGAGTACTGGAATGGTCCCAGCTGAGGTGAATTAGTTTTGCAGTGTGTTTTCATTTATTATGTAACAGAGAGTTTCTAAATATGTGTGGCTTTTTGTCACCTAACATATTCAGTCAGCATACTATATGAAAAGAAAACTGTAAAGCATCAGCTTCCAGAAGAAATACTGGAACACTTCAATTAGCAGATGTGAAGTGAACTTGGGCCACACCAGAGAGTGGAATCTACATGTTGTATTATTTCCCACTGAGTAAAGAGGACATGCACAAAAAAATCCTTGAAAAATTGTTTTGTACTATTCTAGAAATTATGACTGCTGTCTTCTCTGCAGTGTTCTGACAGTTTGGAAACAAGCTTATTTTCTTTCTTCCCATAATCACTGAAATAACTCTAAGCAAACTACGGTGCATCGTATCACTGACTTTAGTAATTTGCAGGCACTTGCAATGACTAAAAACAGTGCCACACACAGAGAAGACTGGTGTTGAATTATTCAAGAGCAAGCCCCGTATTTCAGCCTGAATGAGGAAAGTAAGACCTGTGTTGGATATTAAGAAAACATATCAGGTTCAGAGGTCTGCAATTAATCTTGTCAGTGCATGAAGCCAGGCTAACCTGCTTGCAAGAGCTCAACATCTCTGAGAACACAACACAGCCTTTTTCCCTTCTATGAATACACAGCCAACCATGGACATGTGGGATTTGAATCCATTAATGTGAGTGGACATAGTCAAGTTCTTGAATATTATACTGCATTTTTAGAAGTAATAAGTATTTACATCAGTTCTTCGTAAATGTTGTACAGAGAACAGGCAGATGGAATGAATTTCGGTTAGTTACCCTTCACTATATGCAGGTAATACAGATATTTCTAAACAAGAATTATATTCTGCTGTCAGTTGGAGCAGAGAAATTTGGTCTGCAGTTGATCCCAGTGTCTCTGATTGATAGATAGAAAAGTCAATATAGTACCCATAAGTACACTTTTAAAATAACATTGTCCTTTTTTATTCAACTAGTGAAATATCATAATTGAATACATTTACTTTTAGAAGCTGTTAACACTAAGAAACATGTAGCGAAATTGACTGAAAATAGATTAAAATAGATTGGTTTCCTTTATTGACCTTGACAAATGTACAGATGCCATAGATGATGATTATGATAATCCTTATACAAAGAAAAAACTATAACCAAACATGCTGCAAAGGCCACTTCCATTAGAAGGGCTCTCTCTATTGATTCCATGGAGTGTTCCTTGAGAAGTGCAACAGTAGGTGTTTTCCAAGAAAATTGATTTTAATGATTAAAGGGACTTCAATTTCCCTTTGATGTTTCACACCAGAAGTATTCTGACTGTAAATAGAAAAGCCTAGTATAAGTTCATAATGGGAACAAATAAATATATTCCCACATTCTTTAAACCTTTACATTTTAGTATAAAATAAACTAGCACAAAAATACGTCTAAATTTTATCAGATTTTAATGTTTCTTTTGAGGCTTTGCCTTCCTTCTGTAATCAAACACAGTTTTCAAATCTTGAAATCACTGGCAGATTTCTAACTTTCACAATACATCAGGCTAACCCGCGATGATGTTCTGGACATGAGTGCAAGGTGGACTTGTTGTTATGCTATTTTTCAGAGTCTCAGCACATATAGAGCTGATTGTCTTAAGATGTTCAGCTTCCCACATGAAAATATCTACAATACATTTGAGTTTTAGTCCATTTATGCATCCAGTGTAAGCATCTATGCAGACATTAGAGATCTGTGTAAAGTAGAAAGTTAATTTTATGGGTTTTTAAATGAATCACCAATATCATAGAATCAGACTTTGCCAGTCCTAAAATTACATGAAAAGTTAACATTTCTTAACTGTTGACTGATCCTGCTAATAATTATCACTTCTGAGCACCTGATAAGTCATCTGAGCCAAAATCAGTAATTTTACAGAGGTCTCCTATGAACACCATCCTTCTGGATTTTCAACCATGTAGAACAGATTTCTATTTAAATTTCTCCTCTGCTTTCAAAAATACTTTAGTATGAATAAGATCAGAAACTTATGTTCTCAGGTGCCATTTTCCCCGCCCTGATAGAAATAATAGATGAAAAAGTGAAAAGATAAGGTAATTAACACTCTTCTAAACTTTTAGAGACAGTTATGGAAGTGCGATTTACTGTCTGTTCCAATCATTAGAGTGAATCTTGGTTGCAAAAAGCTGATGTTTCTTGAATGTACAAATCCTGGATTAATTTCATAATTTTTGGAAGCAATGATAAATTTAATCAGCAATGATTTCTCTGTTAAGACTAGAACTGAACCTTGAGTTGATTGTTCTGCTTGCTCCCAATGATTTCAGTTGGAGGTAGTTTCAGTTGTCTTGACACATAGGTCTAGACAGCCAGTAAAAGAGAAGAAAAATTAAGCACATGAGGAAGAAGTAATTTTGTTTCATAAATCAAATACTTTGTGTTGCATGAACTGGAATCAGTACACTTTGGACTGGAAAAACAGAATGGAAAGAAGGACATGGGACAGTTGAGGAACAACCCAGATCCTTTATATGAAGAAGAGTGGAGGATATAGTAAAGATTTTGTTCAGCAAATCCATTTGTCTGCCAATCACTCCTACTCATAGTAGCCCTCTCAAGTTCAAATAGGAAAACCTGCATTTATAAATTATTCAAGTAATAAAGTGATGTCAAAGACCTTGCTTTTTATTTGAGCTCTAAGCTGCCTAAATGTCATATCAAAAACTCTTTAAGCCTTGAAACTGGGTTTTTTTGGGGTTTTTTTTTGTGGGAAAGGAAAAATTTTAATGGCCCAATTTCTTGCTTCCACAAACACATTTAATAACTTCTGAGTATTTTAACACAGAAAAATATACTTAATGACCTAAGACATTAATTCAAACACAGTTTTCAACTTTAGCCTGCTCTGTAATGTTTCTTAGTAATTTAGTGGAAGCCTTTTTACCTCATTAATTATTAAATGAATGTATTTTCCTTACTACTTGGAATCTTTCTGACCCAGTCAATGAGGAATCTAAAAGATGCAACTGCCTTGCAATGGCAATAAACAGAAGTTATGAAGCACAGAGCTGACTAGTGGTTTTAAAGTACAAGCATTTCCAAATGAGATTGCCTGATCACCTCTGGTGATCAAGGAGCTCAAATACCAGGGATGGGATGAGTCTTGATTCAAGGAACTGCAGTACTTTAAAAATTGCATGAAGCAGACCTTTAACAGCAGCAAGAGAAAAAGCTAAATATGAGTTTAGTTCAACAATCCAAAACAAAATTGTTAAGCAAAACAATTTAATTTGTCAGAAAGAAAACAGTTCTTTGCCTTGTTTTCACTACAGCACAGGTGTTCTTCAGAGAGATGGATATGGAAGTCATCATAGGTAAAACAAATTTTCAAACAGAATAATTGTAAAATGGATATAGGCAGAATCTAAAAGTGTACTGGTTTTGCAGAGTGAATCTGACACTCTGCTTTTATGTACTTTTATTGAAGCGGAGTAAGCCACAGAAGCAAAATCATACAACCAGCTCTTTGAATTCCAATATTTTCATTTGTGTTATAAGATTTTTCTAGTAAAAAAGTATCTGGTAAAACAAGAAAATCTCTACTGATAACATTCTTCACTGTTCTGCCACTTGCTCATGTGAATGACTGTTGTAGTCATAGATTTGCTGAGAGAAGAGGATAATGGGTGATCTGGAGATAAGAGGATGCGATTCCTTCATCAGCTTCCAAAGTCCTTGTGGAACTGCATTAATTAAGAATATATAAAATTTGGAGCCAGACACCTCTGTCAGGCTTGTATAAACAGCAGTTATATACTGAATCTATTTTTTTTCTCTGATTAGTAATTATTTAATGAAAATGATGATAAGAAAAAGGACATATTAAGAAACAAAATTAAATGCAGTGGCATGACGTTCTCTCCTGAAAACTTATGAAGATAAGTTTTCAACTTCTCATTTAGCAAAACAGAAGATACAATTAAAAAAAAGAATCCTCCTAAGAACCAAAAATACAGATAAAAATATCTGAATTTCCTAAACAGTGCTTAATTATTATATTTCCTTCTCTTAAAAGACTTAGGAGTTTCCAGGCCAATGTTTAAAGCTTTAAATAAGGGATATAAAGTAGCATTTATACTTTAATATTCTCATAATCATCCTTTAAAATCACAGCTCCTTTCTGCCAGACACTGAGGAAACACACAGGTGGAGTGACTTCCTGACCCAGAAATCACATACTCCATATCGAAGAAGAAATAAGAGCAATAATATATAATAATATGATTATTGCCATAGAGTAACTCAGCTGTGGAATGAGAATAAAAAACATTTGGATCAGATCAGGTCATAAGACACATAACCTCCTAAGACTTGCAGTAAGGGCATATACTAGAAAACAGTCTAAGCTAGTGCAGCTGTACACCAATACTTCTCTACACAGTCATCCAACCTTCTGTGCCCCGCTGGTTTCCTGAGACACAGGTGGTGTCTTTGTGCTTAATATTCCTGGATGAGTTCTTTTATTCAATAAATTAGTTCAAATTAGTTATTTTAAAGACTATGTAACCTTTAGAAATGGAGGTTCCTTGATACCTGGATGAGCTAACACTGCTGTGGGTATGAGTGCTACATCACCATGGGATTTAAGTACCTCAAAGAGCGTGGAACAGGACTGACTGCTGGGATCTTATGATTTTTCCTTTCCTTCAAGTGTCTGAATTCCTCATCACTATGTTATGCAAAGCACCTCCTTGGTAGTATTTGATGTGATTGATATGATTATGCAGTCAAGGATCATACTTGTGCTACAGCTGGTATTGAACCTTTTAAAGGTTATATTTATTTAAAGAATATCTGGAATACATATACAATCTATACATCTGCCCAACTAATTTAGATTTCATCCAGTAAGGGTTTGCTGGGATGTTACAGGGATGATTAAACACCTCAATATGAATGCCACACTACTTTCACTTTCTGTCAAATCACCATGGGCCATACTTTAAAGAAAATTAGGCAGATGGCTGGATGGTCAACAAAGATGGGCCAAAACACTTCTGCTAGATACTTTCAGTTTACCATGTGCTAGAGTTTATCCATGTGTAGAACACGCCGCCTGCCAGTTGTTAGAGTGATATGACTGGGTAATCATTGCTAAGTACTCTGTAATAACAATAGTACTGCCGAAAACAGAGTTGTATACAAGGTATGCACACTGATGGCTTTTGCACACAAAAAATGCAAATTAAGGCTCATAAGAATGCAATCTTACCCTGCCAAAATATTTATTCATGGCAGGCATTATCTGCACAATTCAGAAACACATACACCACTCCATATCACAAACTGCTGACAAGATGTAGAAAAGGCAATAACACTCTAACATTTATGCACTTTATTCGTTACTCTGCTGAGGTAGAAGTACATGCATACATTTTCAAAACTAGTTAGAGAGCTGATTGTCAGCAATTCATTCCCTAGCATTTCTGCTGCAGATCCTTCATTCACTTAGCCCCAGAGCCATTAGCATTTGGAGGCTAAATGTGGAAAAAAAATCCTTGTAGTAAGAAATCGAAGCAGACATCACATAGTTTTGTATCCACTGGAGAGCTGATATCTGACTGGAAAGATCAGTAGGCCTGAAATTTTAAATGACCTTGTGACATTAGGTCATTGTCTCTTTTCTATTACAAATTAAGTGTCTATTCAAGGCTATAAACATCCTCCTAATTCCATTTTTTGAGATAATATGTTTGAATGCACTTTAAAACTTGAAGCACATAAACTGCTTCTGTTTGTATTATTAAATTCTGTATCTATATCCATAAAAGAAGAAGCATTTTAATTTCACGTTATTTTTCACAATCTTTCAGCATTACCAGTAATATTACTGGATATTAGTTGTTATGCAATACCTCAGTGATGTGTTACTGAGGTATATTTTGGAATAGGTAGCGTATAGTGACATTATTAACTTCCTTTCAAGGGAAAGCAAAGTCCACAGGCCTGAGCAGGTAAAATACTGATGCCCTTTTCTGAGACAATCACTACTTTCAATGTCCTCTTGGGATGCTATGTCCCATAGCATGGCCTAAGATCCTTGTGCTGGAGAACACAAATATCAAACATTCTTTTAAATAGGCATTTTCAGCAGTCACATCACATGCAAGTATAAATGGATTGGTACTCAGTGATAAACTCATGGCACCTCTATCTATTTCTTTTCAGATCACATTAATACTAAAGAACACCTTCCATCTCCACCTACTCTTTCACAGAATGGGTAAGGTTGAAAAACACTGGTTTTTACAAAGGGAGGTCCAACCTCCCTTTGTAAGCAGAGTCATGCTTGAGAACATTGCACAGGATTGTGTCTTGGTAGTTCGCAAGTTATATTCAGTGAGGGAGACTACACAACATACCTAGGCAATCTTTTCCGGTGTTCCATCACCCAAATAGTAAAGTTTCCCCCTCATGTTCAGGTGGAATCTCCCATGTATCAGTTTCTGCCTATTGCCTCTTGTCCTAATGCTTGGCACCACCAAGAAGAGCCTGGCTTCAACCTCCTGACACCCTCTCTTCAGTCTCTTCTCAAGGCAGAGCAAACCCAACTCTGTCAGCCTTTCCTCATAAAAGAGTTGCTCCAGCCCCCAAACCATCTTTGTCACCTCCTGTTGGACCTGCTCCAGGAGCTCCATATCTCTCTTGCACTGAGAGGCCCAGAACTGGACACAGCACTTCAGATGTGGCCTCACCAGAGCTGAGTAGGGCCACCACCCTCGACCTGCTGAAAATGCAACCCAGGATACCATTGGCCTTGTTGGCCACAAGGACACACTGCTGGCTCCTGGGCAGCTTGTTGTTCACCAGGGCCTCCAGATCCTTCTCTACGGGGCTGCTTTCCTGCAGGTCACCCCCAGCCCATATTGCTGTGTGGGCTTATTTTTCCCAGGTGCAGGACCCTACATTTGTCTTTGTTGAATTTCAACAGGTTTGTCTCTGCCCATCTCTCCAACCCATTCAGAGAGGGCTCTGAAGGGCTGCACTGGGGTATTGGCCACTCCTCAAAGTTTTGTGCAGTTAGCAAATTTCCAGAGGACACACTTTCCTTACAGTGGGAAAGATTGCAGACACAAGAATGCCTGTGAGAGTTGTACGGGTAAAAGTTGAATTCTTCCATAGAAGTTTGCATGGCAGAAGTTGAGGTTTCTCTAGTGTCATCAAATCACAATGCATAGAAGCTCATTTCTATCTGCATTCCCATATCTTTGCTAGATACAGATGCCCTGTGCAAAGAATGAGCACTGTTCAGCTGCCAAAAGCAGGCACAACATGTTCAGCGGAATCTTGAGAAGCATAAGAATAAATAAAAATTCTTGTCCATGCATACAGAAACCTCATTATTTTTCTTATTATTAATCCTGCCTGCTCTTACAGAGAGAGCTCTTAGCTTTAAGTCTCTACCAGTGGTTTTGTTTCTAAACCTTTTTTTATACTTTTCATTACTAGACTCAAAGTCCTCAGTTAGGATGTCATGTTTCAAAACTATGCTGATGATTTTCCTGAGCTCTCTGAATTCTGTAGTAGAGACGTAAAGCCTTGATTGCATTGCTATGTTTATTGCAAGGTAGAGGGTTCAGAGGCACAGAAAGGATATAGTCTATTTCTTTTCCTGCCAGTATTGTACCTTTCCTGCCAAACTGTGAGTGTAGTGTTACAGAGCTGCAAGATCTCCCCAGTCAGAGGGAAGGCTCTCTGCATTGTCATTCTGTACATTTCTGTTAGCAGATGCTTGGCTTGCTACATTTTATGCTGTGCAGATCAAAAGACAACAAATAGATCTTGAACAGAATTACAAGTTTTGCAGCTCCTCTGGAGGAGTCTTTAGTTTCCAGTAATTTCCATGTTTGTTAAATCTACCTCATAATAAGAGACTCCTCCAAATATAAACAGTATTTCCCAATTGTGATCTGTTGCTTGCAAAAATCTAGCTCAGGTCAGAGTTCTCATTCACCAAAACGGGGGTCTTAAAATGAAATTGCAATAAAACTAGTTTGTTAAGTAATATTATACTTGCATAAGAGACAGAGCAGGAGTCTGAAAAAATAGGAATCACATACAGCACAGGAACACAGGGTCAAGGGTTGAAAATTTTTATGCTTGAAATTTAATGCATTTGAGATTCTGGGACAAACCATCTGTTTTTGCAACTTAAAGAAATGAATATTTAAGTGAAATCCTCAAATATAACTATGTCATACATAATGAACACATCACCTTAATGAGATTGCATTGAGCAATCTCTTTTTTGCTCTAGTATCTTTCTTGCTGAAAAAGATGCAATTTAATTTGCATTGGGAATGGGTGTCATTTGTTTGGGCTGGTGCTGGACCTTGAGGATTCTAGGCTGGCTCTTATGTCTAGTCTGAAACCATGTTTTTATACATTTACAGTGTTTACCTCACTGTCTGCAAGACATGAAGAAAACATGATTGTGCTCTGAAGTTTGTTTAACTCTAGGAATGTGTGGGTGAAAGCAGGGAATACAAAGAGCTGAAAATTTGAATAAAGAGAAAAGGGTTGGGAGTGAAGGGTGAGAACTAAGTCTGCATTCACCGAACATGGTATGTCCATCTGTACAGGATCTGGGGCAGGTTAGACTTGCCCTGTGCACTTGCCCATGTGCTATCTGAGCCCAAACAGAACTTCCTGCAAGGAAAATTTCACCTATGTCCCCTGTGGAAGGTTTCAAAATAAGCTATTCCACAAGTGAGGTTTAGGGATCTACAGAAGAAGGAATTATTGTACCTTACAAGCTTCTTTCTAAAACCAGTTGAAGGTGTGTTATGCTGAAATATGAGTTTTGGAAAAAAGAAATAAGCAAGCAGCAGCAACAACAACAACAAAACGACAACAATCCTCTTTTTCCCAATTAAAGGTGATAGATAAAAAAATAAAAATTGAAATGGCAATTGCTAATATTTATAAGAAGAGGAGACGAAGAAAGATTTCTGAGACTTGAGGCATCTATTTTGCTTTTGCCTTAAAGTTGGGAAAATACAATATGAAACAACTATTTAGTACTCAATACACTCCCATGAACAGATAATATCATAGGCAAAAGGAAAACCCAGTGGAAAAGTTTTGAGCCAAAAGGAAGTTTAGCAGGAGCAGTAGTCTGTCTTCTTCACCAGTACAGGAGGACCCTCTGTGCAAACAACTGGGGAAAACAAGGTGGAAATTAGTAAGTAGCAGCAGTTTAGTTTCATTTGGGAAAATAAGAATATTGCCATGAATGTTTCTGCAGCTTTTGCTTGAGGTGTTTTAAAGCAGACTGTGTCACCATGATGGGAAGTTTTGAGAGACGTAATTCAACCAAGTAGGAAGAGATGCAGGATTTGCTCATGTGTCTAAAGACACTCTGGGGACCAACACCAAGAATAACATCCAATTTGTATTATAGAAAAGCCAATCATAGCCGAAAGTTAATAGGAAAAGGCTGTCTTGTGAAGTCATGATGGCTATGGGTATCTGGGGGTATCCACTTGGGGCCTTGGTGTGTAAATCTGTATACACAAACTGAACCAAACCAAACCAAACAAGAACAAACAGAAACAAACAGAACCCAAACCAAAACAAACAAAAACACACCCACACCAAAAATACCCACAACCAACCTTAAATAAACCCCAACCAAAGGAAAAAAAAAAAAAAAAAAAAAGAAAAAGAGAGAGAGAGAGAGAGAAAGAGAGGGAGTAAAGAGGCTTTGTATTCATCCAAAAAAATTCATCAGAATTTTCATATAGTTTCTGAAGCTTTAGTCCAAGATGAATACCAGTCTTCCAAACAATGTCTAGGGATGTTCTGAGTCCGGATCATTTGGTAATCTCCAGTAAAGGCTAAACAGCCCCACTCTCACCCAGTAATGACACCCCAGGAGCTGGCCCTGGACATACAGTTCATCCAATAATCCTGGATCCTCACTCTCCCTGGATACCTCATTCCTAGATACACACATACACACACAAACACACACACACACTTACAAATGTACACCCAGCACAATTGGGTAAGTGAAGGTGCAAAGGATATATTTTGTGCATATGCTGAAAAGTAGAAGGAGATTCTAAGTTATAAACATCAGCTAAGAGGGGGACATGAGGGGAAAGGTAGATAATATGAATATGAGCAATTAAATTAGTTTCAGAGTCAGAGAGCTGCTATTAAGATTCTTCAAGAAAGTAAATTCTTTAAGATAATGAAAAACATATTGCAAATGTTCTTAGTTTCATTTGTTTACTGCTTTCATAAACTACTTCAAGGAACTCATTAATGGAAACTAATTGGAACAGGTTCTGTGTTCATGTCCAGTTTCTTTCATAATTGCTGAAGTCACTGATTTGCCATGTAACAACTCCTATTTAATCTGTCTGATTAAAAAGGGCATTTTCTCTTGCTGTACTCATTCAAGTGGAAATGAACTGTTCACTGTCATGCACCGGGCTGTTCCCTTCATTTTACAAACCAAAGGAATGGGCAAATTTAGTGAAGGAGTCTTGAGGACTCTTCCCTCCCTCTATTCAGTTCCTATCATGAGGTGAAACACTGCACTGATTATGAGACCTCTTTTTAATTTTTTGATTACATGAATTAATTGGACTTTCAGACTGGACTGAATTAATCTTCAGTAAATTATTTTCACGTAACAATGTTCCTTATTTGAAAGTAACATGAAAATTCCTTTGTCCTAAAGAAAAGCTCAGTACAGAACGCAAGAAAGTGTTTAATTGATTCCATCTTTCAGAATGAAAATGTGTGGGCCTGGAACATTTTGGTGTGATACTGTCTGAAAAAAGGAAGGAAGGAAGGAAGGAAGGAAGGAAGGAAGGAAGGAAGGAAGGAAGGAAGGAAGGAAGGAAGGAACTATTTTTTTTTCCCTAAAGACTGAATGGAAAAGGGTCAGTGGAACAGCAAATTTGTAACAGCTTCAGCCAATTTTATGTGCCACAAAAAGAAACTGCCTTTTATTTTTTTTGCTTACTTGTTTTCTCTTCCCTACTAAAGACCCCTAAAAAGTCTCCATGCTGGGTAATTAATAGGTTTGTTTTTCTAGGAAACATAGATATTTTGCATTTTCTAGAATGGAAAAGTTCCCCATCTCAAAGAAGAAACTATGACAGGTGTACCTAAAAATGACAGTACTTGCAGGACCAAGAAGTGTGGACACTTCCCTGAACAGCTAGAAGTACATGAAAAACAGGCACAATACACTTTTCAGAAATGAGTTTTCTGTTGCAGAGATGGGGGTCTTACCACTTAACACCGCAAGTATGAATTACAAAGCTGCTAATGGTTTTTTTGGCAGAATGCCTTGGTCCCAGAGTGATTTGATAAATCATCTGCTCCCCTTAAAATAAAAGGCCTCATCTTAATGTTAAAGACTCAGTTGACTCCAGAGTGTCAAATGGATTTAGAATATCACCTGTCCTCTTTCAAGCAGCTTATCAGTATCCTAACACTGAGTTTTGGAGACAAGAAGCTCACTCATTTCTGACCAGGATTAAAATTTAAAATTTCCAGGAACTACATTCCTTTGCGAAGGAAGGAAGGAAGGAAGGAAGGAAGGAAGGAAGGAAGGAAGGAAGGAAGGAAGGAAGGAAGGAAGGAAGGAAGGAAGGAAGGAAGGAAGGAAGGAAGGAAGGAAGGAAGGAAGGAAGGAAGGAAGGAAGGAAGGACCATGTGTGTGACCATGGTCCTCCTTGCAAAGGTTTTTGTGCAAACACATCCTCCATGACTTTACCCAATCACAGTTTATTTATAAAGTAAAGTTATAAAGAATGGACCCAAAACATGGCTCTTCTTGTGTACTGGGTTTGAACGGCCAAACTTTGTTGGTGAGGTGGCTACTGGGATGGCTTCTGTGAAAAGCTGCCAGAAGCTTCCTCCATGTCTAGCGCAGCCAATCCCTGGCAAGTCCAAAGAAGGATATGTTGCTGTTCAAGTCTGGGACAATTAGAAATGGTGGTAATATACTTAAGGAGAAGAAAAAAAACTGTTATTGCAAAACTGCAATTTTGGCCAGAGAAGATCAGGGTGAGAACATGTGAGAGGGAAAACTCTGGAGAAAGGAGGTCAGTGAAGAAGGAGAGTGAGGAGGCACTTCATGTGCTGGAGCTGGGATTCCTCTGCAGCATGTGGTGAACACCATGGTGAGGTAGATGTGACCCTGCTGCTCATGGAGGACCACAGGGACGCAGATATGCACCTGTAGCCTTTGGAGGAGACTCACAGCAGAGCAGGGGGATACCTGGGGGAGGCTGCAATCCTATGGGACACCCATGGAGAGAGGGGCCTGCACTGGAGCAGCCTGTCCTTGGAGGATTGCACCCTATGCAAGAGTGCCCCTTGCTGCAGCAATCTGGGGAGGACAGCTGCCTGTGCAATGAACTCATGTTGGAGAAGTTCTTGGAGAATTGTCTCCCATGGAAGAGAGTTCCCTCCCCACAGGGAACCAGGGGCAAGACTCTTCTCCCTAAGCAATGGGCAAAACAACAGGTGTTGAACTGACCCCCATTTCCCATCTCCCTGAGCTGCTGGGGAGGAGGTAGAACTGGGAAGGAGAGAGGGATGGGAGGAAGGCATTTCCAAGGTTTTACTTTACTTTTCATCATCCTGCTCTGATTTTGTAAACAATAAATTCTATTAATATCTCTAATTCGAGCCTGTTTTGCCCATGATGATGTTTGGTGAGTGAGTCTCCCAAACCTTATCTCAACTCATGGACCCTTTGTTATATTTTCTGTCCCCTGTCCAGCTGCAGAGGGGTGGGAGAGAGCCTTTGGTAGGTGCCTGGCATCCAGCCAGGGTTAAACCACTACAGTCTTTTTGGTACTTTGGCCAGGAATCCAGACTAGATCAACTGCTTGGAAGTTAGCTACGCTCATCACTATAACACCAAGGCAGAAGGAGGGAACCTTAAAGCTTTTAAACCCACAGAAAGAAACCATGTCCTAATGCAATCTAAACCAAGCTTTGCAATATTAGCAGACATCTGGGATATTGTATAAGTTAAAGTGCCTGGTGCTATCTAATTCCTTAGTTTCATGAGGAACTTCTAAAAGAGCCCTTCCTGCTCCCTCTTGAGGGTAATAAAGCTGAGTGAGTTTTCAGTAATAAGCCAGTCGGCTATGGTTTGTGTTGCACTGAATCTCTCTTGCACATTTTATCGGTTCTTAGGGCAAAATTGACTCTTAGACCTTCTGTATGTAATTCCACCAAAATCAATTGGATTGCCTGATGAACAATTCAGAGCTGAATTTAAGCCTCTGAGACACAAGTGATCCCTAACTAATTAACCTACAAACATTATTGTGCATTGACAATTTGCCAAGGTATAGTCTGTACTGAAGACCCAAATCCATCAACATTTATGAAGTTTTCTCTTCCTTGGTTAAAATGGTATTCTCAGGTACAAATTTTCTCCTAAAATCAGTGCTGACATGAACCAGCACACACCACTGAAAAACAAACCTTTGTGCCATGAAATATCTGATGGCAGAAAGTTAACTGTCAGAGCAGTTAATAAATGAAAGGGTTGCAGCTTCATTTTTATTGGTACAGTTAATAACATTTAATAATGGCAAATCTGAGAGAGCTGCTATTCCAAAAACAACACTTAGCAGGAGGAGTTTTGTGTTTATAATACTGCAGTGCCCTGAAGCTTGAACAGCTTTGACCCTCCTAAATATTTGTTTTCATTTCTAAAATGACTGTTGTGGTTTAACCCCAGCCAGCAAGCAAGACCCATGCAGTTGCTCACTCACTCTTCCACCAGTGGAAGAGTGGAAGCAATCAGAGGGTAAATGCTAGAAACTCATTAGTTGAAATAATGGCAGTTTAATAGGGAAAGTAAAAGCTGCACACACAAGCAAAGCAAATCAAGGAATTGATTCACTGCTTCCCATGGCCAGGCAGGTGTTCAGCCATCTCCAGGAGAGCAGAACCCCATCCCATGGAACTATTACTCAGGAAGAGGGATGCCATCACTCCGAACATCCCCACTTCCTCCTTCCCTCCACTTTATATACAGATCATTATATAATATGGTCTGGAATATCCCTTTGGTCTGTTTGGGTCATGTGTCCTGGCTGTGTCTCCTTCAAGTTTCCTTGCCAGTGTGGCAGTAAGGAAAGCAGAAATGGCCTTGGCCTGTATAAGCCCTACTCAGGAATGAGATAAATATCTCTGTATTATCGACCCTGTGTACAGCATAAACCCAAAACAGCCTCATTACTGTGAAGAAAACTAACTCTACTCCAGTCTAAACCAGCACCCTGCCTTATTTCTGCACATGCACAATATTTAGCAGTAAAGCAGTGAAGAGTGCTATACTTTCCCAGACACATCTGTGAACATTGATCACCCCATTCATGAGACCAGTGAAGCCTCATCAGAAACCTCAATGATTTGAGGTAGGATCACTGAGAGCATCAGTCAAAGGCAATGCTGCTGCAACAAGCGTATTCATAGGTAAAAACTCATTTGACAGAAGGATCCCTTTTGTCATCCTTATGAACTAAAACAAATTTGTGTAGGTGTTTAAAAAGTAGAGGAGAAAGGAAAACACCAACTTGAAAATGATGAAAGTAGACATGTAGTATGGCACACAGTATGAGGGAAAAGGCACTTCCTAAGTAAAAGTCTTTCCAGTGACTGTTCTTTTCAAATGGTGTGAAAATAATAGCTGTGAAACACTAGGTTTCTTCTAATATTGATAATTCTTTATAAAAGATCTCACTTCTTTTAAATTGCTACATACTCATTCTCCAACAAAAAAATCCACTTCTAAGTACTACTCACTCTGGCTCTGTGAGCAGTTTCCATCACCTACTTCTTCACCATTTTGACTCTGCTATTCAAAACAGAACTATTAGGTTTTAAGTTAATGAGATGAGGATACCATTTGCAGCTGTTAAATATCCTGTAAGTGCTCAGTATGAAAGTCACCCATAACCTATGTTTCTGATATATTTATTTTCTCTAGTTGTCTTTGAGTATGAACAATGCAAAATGATTTCTTACTTTCTATTCAGAAACTTTGATGAAAATTCAAACAAAATTTGATCAAAATCCTCAAATTGTAAACATTTGAGAAATCAAATAAGTGCCCATTATTTTTCATTAGCTTCATTTTTTTTATTTCTCTCATAAGTGACAATTTGCTGAAACTTCTCTTGCTTCTCAGCAGTGATTTTTTACAAACATGAAAAAAAAGCCATTCTCATTTAAACCCTGACTTGATATGTACCCTATGTCATACATCATGTCAAATCAGTCTAAAAATATATATATATTTTTAAGGAAAGACATGGACAATGAGGAAAGAGGAAATATGAATAGTTATTCAAGTTCAGTCATAATTTTATGGTTCAGAGATGGTCCAGCAGTATTTTGCTTATTATTTACAATAAAAAGACTGTGCCAGGGCATAGACAGAAAACAAAGAAATGTTTTTTTGGTTTTGATTTTTTAATATGATTTTTAAAACTGGTAACTGCTTTGATAAGGCCTGAAGCTTGACAATTTTAGAGCTCAGTTTGCAGTACTGAAATTAGTTTGGATTTTGATACTGAAAATAGTAGATCAAAATTCTTTCATCTTCTCTTATCGTTGCACTGATAAACAATATTTTTTTTATCATTCATCTGCATCTGTCTTACACGCCTAACCTTAACATGATCTGCCTGTGTAATAGTTTATTAGTGTGTCCAGCTTTTCTGATGTAACAGTCCCCCTAACATCAAATATAGCCATTTTTAATATTTATACAAATTCCACTGTGAGTTAACATGTTTTGCCCCCAGGTTTGAAAAGGGGAACTAAGAGAAAAAAAATAAAACAAACAATTATAATCAGGGTAAGTCGTTAACACAGATGTACAAGAGTATTAAATTCAAATAAAATATTTACTGAGGATAAGCAATGTTTTCGGTACACTATGCAATTTACATTTCAAGTAGGAACAAGTAATCTTCCACACGTTCTGGTTTATAATAATGAAACACACACACACCCCAATGGAAGGGAACAGTCTTCATTAGGAAACTATTTAAAAATAAATGTGTGAATATAAATGATCTATTTATATCCAAGCTCCAGTAGATCGAAAATGAAAGCCAAAAAGCAAGATGGTGTTGGAACAATATTGCTTTCGAGAGCTGATTTATGTTGGGTTGTGGTACTGGAGTTATCCCCAGCCTATGAGTCCTGCATAACAGCAACAACAGTATCAGCCTAACAGCAATGAAGATTTCTGCTTACTTAAATGTCTACTTACTTAATTTTCCAACAGTGCTGCTGATACCAATTAAGCACAAGTGCACATTAACTGCTGTATAGATGCTATTAGTTCTTCTTTTCCAGTTGGTAGCTCAAGACAAATAGCCAGGCTGCTCTTGTAAAGATTACTGTGAGTACATGATTTTTGGACTTCCTGACAATTTGGAGCAAGTGAGAATAAAATTATTTCAGTTGGTGTAAACATACGGTAAACTGATATACATATTTTACCACACACCAAATTTAAAAATAAAGAATCTCACAAAGACCAATATATTTTTGTATGGGCACAGTTGTTTTTTGACCTGAGAAATGTCTTCAATTTAGGGGAAAAAAACCAACCAAAACCATCAAAAACTTCTGACAAAAATTCACATTTTTCAACCAAAATTTTCATTTCAAGTACAAAAATAGAAAAGCCTAATTTTATCCAGTTTTTTTTCATTTCCCTTGGCTTTGCACTAATAAAAATACAAAGTAATGGAATGTTTTGGGTTTTAAGCGACCTTTAAAGAGCATCTAGTCAAATCTGTCTTGCCATGAACAGAGACATCTTCCACTACAACTTGTACTATTATAATAAAATGAACAGAAAATTAAAAATATCTTAGACTCATCAAGCCTAATATTTCAATGAAATTTCACAGTACAGTATGTCTCCAGTTTTAGGCACAAATTCATACACATATTTATACATGTACATATGCACATACATATATTTTACATCTATTTATACATATGTATTTAACACATATATTTATACTGTAAGTTCCTCATATAAATTTAATACAATCTGGGTTTCTACATCTGAAAAAATGCTACTTTTAGTTTCTCTTCTTTCATTTGAATGAAGAGAGTACAAAACCCGGGGTTCACTGGTGCACATACACGGCATGGGTCTAGGACCCAACAGTTCAGAACACTTTATTTGCCAAATTAATTTTTCCTTCTCCAACCAAAAACAGGCAGGGTGGAGAACAGATTGAGTGTAGCCCTGAGGAGAAGAACTTGGACATCTTGGCTGATGACAACCCAAACCTAAGCCATGTGCATTTTGAGCCCTGAAACCCTGGGCTGCATCAAAAGCAGTGTGGTCAGCAGAGGATGTGATTCTGCTCCTGTACTCTTTTCTCACAAGACTACATCTGGAGTATTGTGTTCAAGTCTGGGGCTCCCAAAGCAACAAATCCGTGGACCTGCTAGAATGAGTCCAGAGGAGGCCATGAGGATACTCAGAGAGGTGGACCACCACTGCTCTGGAGACTGATTGAGACAGTCAAGACTGTTCTGCCTGGAGAAGAGAAGGGTTCAGAGAGACATTTTAGCACCCTCCACTACCAAAAAGGGCCACAAGAGAGCTCGAGAGGAACTTTGGAAAGGGCATGGAGTGATAGGACAAGAACTAATTACTCTAAGTGAAAGAGAGTAGGCTTAAATTAGATATTAAGAAGAAATTCTTTGCTACGACAGGGGTGAGGTCCAGGTAGAGATTGCCCAGAGGATTTGGGATTGTCTCATACCTGGAAGTGTTCAATGCTGGTTGGATGGGGGTTTGAGCAATCTGGTCTATTGGGAGGTGTCTGCCCATAACAGGGAGGTTAGAGTTAGATGGTCTTTAAGGGCCATTCCAACCCAAACCAGTCCATGGTTCTGTGATTTTATTATTTAGTTGTTCTGGGATCCTACTCAATGGGATTGCCTCATGAAATTTCTTTTTTGAGTCCTTATGAAAAAGGGCAGCTAAATTGCAATATTGATGATACAATGCAAAGTTTTAATGTTTTATTTATTCAATCCAGATTTGAACTGCTGGAAGCTACCCAGGGCCTGGAGTTAGTTTTACAGACAGACTGCTCCTGTATGGCACCGGTCCAGCTGTGTATCTGAAGACTTCCACAATCACAGATGTGAGCCTCTAACCTCTGAGCTAATAATCAGCTTCCAAATATGACCTTGACTCTAAGAGCAGCCTGAAGTGGCCAACATTGGCATTTTTCTTGTGTTATAAGTTAGCTTTTTGTTTATTTGGAGAAGCTTATGAAAACTCACCTCCTAGCCTTGATTTAAAATTATATTCCTCAATTACCTGCAGATGATGATTAAAATCACTACTTGTCTACTTTGGACATTATTTTGTATGTATTCATTCATGTTGGAAATGCAAAAGCTTCTAGATCTTTAACAAACATTTCCAGGTTTAACTCATTAGCATTCTGACTAGTAAAGCTAATAAAAAGGAAGACATACAGGCTTCCATTTCAACTCAGTAGAAAAGTCAGAGTTTTTATGGGAAAAAAAAGCATTCCAAATTTTTTCTTTCTTTTGGTCTGAAATATCATTTGCTGTATAAATAATAATAATAATAATAATAATAATAGTACTTAGCCAGGCTGTTCTGTCCCTAGTATGTATTATTCAAGTTTTGTGCACTGAAGTCTACAAAGTTCTGTGAATAACAAAATCCTACTGGAAAGAGCCTGCTGAAGAATGCAAAATGCTTAGCACCACCAAACCAACTCATTTTCCAACTATCTGTACGTAGTCCATGGTACTTTGGTACTTTTGACATCACATGTAGTTTTCCCTTATGGAGATAGAGCTACAGTAAGCAGCTTATTGCAATAGCTTTTTACTTTTTTTCCCCCCAGTGTGCACATAAATTCTTAACATTTGCTGCCAATTAAAATAATAAACAAACAGTATAAACTGCATAGATTAGAAAAGAGTATAATTGCCCTTTTCAGTCATATAAATAAGTGTTTGTCTTGCTACAGGGAAGATATAAACTAGACAGGAAGAGCCAAACTAGACTGGATTTCATTTTCACCTCCCAATGTGAAATCTTTTATTGTTGTTTTTCTGTGCTATGATGGTGGTATACAAACCCTGTCTCAACAAAGCAATAACGCTGCATTGATGTGTTCCCAGTATCGAAGCCATAGGCATGCAACACGACTTACTGTCAGGCCCCAGTTCAAGTCTCCTTACAGCCCTCTGGGCATATCCAGACTAAATAGCTTTGAAAGGGGGAAAAGCACATTAGCAGTCCCTCTGAGACAATCTGAGTAGAGTTGCTGCATAAAACTCACAGTTTAAATTATGTTAATAGAGCTGAAAGCTGCAAAGAAATTATTTATCAGAACTAGTGCAAGACCCTAGAGTTTATACATTTTTTACATGATACTTCCATTCCCTCACTGCAGTCCCGAGTCTCTCGTACAAACCTTTATATGTCACCAGGAAAAGGGAATCTGTCATTTATATCATCTGCGCTTTGACCAGCTGTGGTTCTTTAACTCCGTTCTTGCCAGGGCTTCTCTGTGTCTGTTCCACAGAGTGCACTGAACCACTGCTAGTGCCACAAATGCATCAAAGCCTCCAGTTGCCTCCAAGCATGGGATGGAATGAGATGACATTCTATGAATTATGACCTCTGGAAGTGTTCAAGGCCAGGTTGGATGAGATTTTGAGCAACCTGGTCTAGTGCAAGGTGTCCCTAACCATGGCAAAGGGGTTGGAACTAGATGGTCTTTAACATCCCTTCGAACCCACACCATTCCACGACTTTCTTATTGTATGGCCATGGCACAGACCACAGCCATCCTCACTGCTGAGACATGCAAGGTAAAATGCTTCCAAGGTACTGATGCATCTGCCTAAACTGGTGTCACATAAGTCAGGAATGTAATTTTTACATTTTTGGGAATGACTACTTTTTCACTGAATGTTAATGATTAAGAAATGACCTTGGAGCACAACAGTATGAAATGAGAATTGCCCAAACCCAGGTTTCTCACTGTGAATGTGTATGTATAGCAATCTTCATGGATCAGAAAAAAAAAGCAATGAAAAAAAACCCCAAGAACAGAGTGAGGAGAGAGATATGTATAAATTTTCTGAAGTGACTCCCAAAAGGTTAATTAGTTTGTTTCTGGGACAACTATGTGCCAATCTCGCTGATTATGAGAATGTTCACCAGAGGATGCTTCTGTTAGAAAAAAAATGGCTTTAAGGAAAGAAAATTAGATTGTCTTCAGTCCCAATTTTATCCTCTCTGATTTCACAGTGCTCTGATTTTTCAGCTCTTTAAGGAGGGAGAACTTCTCACCAGAATGCCATTTGAGATGACTGCATGGCGTTGCTGCAATGGCAAGAGGTTTGCATTCAAAATTTCATCAAGAGAGATACGACTGCATGGCAGGACCTGATTCCCACTTTACTAACACCAGCTCAAATCAGCAGGAAGCCGATGAGGTCAACAGACTGTCAAGAACAATGGGGTTAGACCCACATTAAATGTGTGTGAAAATCAGTGGGAAAAGATAATGGCTCAACATATCTGTATGTACTTTCAAATTTGCAATTCGTGAAAATACCAAGCATGAGAAAAATCAAAGGTAATCATGTAATATAAATGGGTCCATTTAGTTCTGACATTAAAAGGTGGGTGTCATCTTCCTAGCTTTTAGGTCTCTAATCATTTCATTCTACTTTTCCATTATTCATACCCTTTCACAGTTTATTGAATCGCTCAAGACTACTCACCCTTTCTTTTTCATCTTTTCATTTTAGTTCTAAAATTTGTGTGTGCCTACAAGCTTAGGAAGAAATGTAAAAGAGCTACTTAGCATTTGAAGGAGTGCTGCAAACAGTTATTTCAAGCCTTTTGTTCTAAAATAAAATAAAAAGCCAAGGGAGGAGACTTTTCAAATTTGTTTCAGAAGAGTTTTTATCACTAAGGTTTAAGAGAAAGATTTTTTTCCCCTGGCCTAAGCCATCATCAATCTGTGGTGCTGCTCTAATTTACACCACCTGAGAATTGGAAGTGACACAAAGTGAGCAACTAAAAAGAAAGAGTCTACACGTGACTAACATCTGTCACATCGCTTAATATACTGTTGTTCAAGGAATGAAGTGACAAGAATTGGTGTAGTGCCAAAAAAAGGGAACAGGAGAAAAGCTTCAACTTAGTAACTTACTGCATGTTTCCAATACTCCTACAATTACCTTGGAAATTCAGCAGATAGAAATACAGGAGTACATGCTAATATTAGTGGAAAATGATTGGGCCCATTTATCCTATATTTAATGATAAGCTGTTGCAGGTAATTTTGAAGAATGACTTTTGCAATCTCGTGCAGCCCAGCCCAAGGATCTCTTTTAGGACATTTCTCATGGATAACTTGTGTTTTCTTCTATTGATTTATTGAGCAAAGAGACTGTAAAACCAAGCACTGAATACCATGAGAACATGGGGACAGTGCATATATGCAATGTCATGCAGTCACACAAGCAAAAATCAGCTTCCCTTTAGAAAAAGTGCCTTGGGGAAGCTGTGGGCAGAAGCCAGTCTCAGGGTCTTGATACCAATGAAGAACATTGCTCTGCATGCCTTGTGAATTGCCTTGGAAAGGAGACCTTAACCTTATGGATACTACTAAAAAGAATTACAGGATTTTACCAAGATACTGCAGAAGAAGTCTTATAACCCCAGGAGCCCAAAGGCAGAAGTCACTGTTGGTTAGTTAAGGTATACCTAAATTCAAGATGTGTAGTATCACACACTTCATACTTTATACTGTTAACAGAATGTCACTAGTTATAAATGCAATACTATGTGGGAAAATTTCTTATAAAACAGTAGATGAATTTTTACGGTATGTCTACTTTGAGTTCCAATAGGAACACAAAGATTGAAGCATAGAATATGTGATTAAGATTGATAGTACTTTTATTGATAAAAAAATCCTGGGAAAGGAAGACAATATGGCAGCATAGGGGGAATAGACAAGCTTTGAAAGTTGATAATCCAAAAACAGGTGATGTTCTTCTGCATTTTTAACTCTACATCAGCAGAAAGAGAACAAAAAATCTTTGTGTCTGTGTTGTCATTTACTCCTAGAGGAGCACTCAGACTCCTTCTGTACTGCAGCAGTGCCAACTTATCAATAAACAATAATGAAAATAAGAATGTGTATAAATGTTCCTGGGGGACAACACCTCGTTGACTGAAAGTATCCATCTTTTATACGCCATCATGCAATATTTTCTTCAGGCATCACATGAAAAATAATACAAAGGAAACCTAGTTAGCATTAATGTGACAACTGCCCGAAGATATGTGATATATAATTTTCCCTTAAAACATTTCTTTTTTGAGAAAACCCTAAAATGTATTTTCCCATATTTGAGGGAAGCCAGAGAGCACTATTAATTATAGGGTCAAGTTAAACACAAATATTACTTCCTTCTCAAAATGCTGCAAAAATATTTAAATTGTTTAGAAGACCCCTTTGAGTTAGGTGACATCCATGTTTGTGTGATCATATGCCTGGTCTGAAAAAAGAACTATATAACCATGCATTTTATTACTCCAAAGACCATGACACCCTGATCATGCTTATAGCTAAGAGGCTAATAGGCTAAGAGCTGGTTAATACCAGATTTTTAGAAGAGTGGGAAAAGTGAGGACCTTGCTGCTTTTGGATCATGTAGACATAGTTGGATAATCATTTGGTTATCCAGAAAATGTTGTACAACATACACCCCTTCTCCCAGCTACCATGATGGGGAGAACTGAAAGCAGATTTATAGGGATTTGTTGAATCTCAATACATGAGAATCAGCTATTTCTGTCTGACACACATATTGTTGAGCATCATTTATCAAATTTAGAGCAATTTACAGTCTTGTTATGGCATCTGTTATTTCAAGAAAAAGAAGTCTTTCCAGACCTTTAGAGGCAGAATGCGTCCCCAAAAAAGTCCTAATGTGAGCTTTTCCATATCACCCATTTACATATGTTGTATTTATGGCTTCACAAATCCCAGGCTTACCCAAAATCATGGAGAGACACACTCTCTCACACAAAATACAGGAATAGACTACATGTGACAATTTCCCTCTAAACACCTCATGGTTATGCAATGTTATTTTGATGTACTGCTTCTGTAACAGAGTACGGGTGTCCTTCTCCAGACTGTTCAACAGATAGAAAAGTCATATATATGTCCTCAGCAGCTAACCCCATATGGGCCTTGAAAAAAAAAATGCAGAAAGATACTGCAACATGACAGAATCCATTACTGGCTTTTAATCCTGATAGTGATGCAGAGCTGAGCCATGAGCACAGCTGTATGTGCCTTCAGGAGAACACTTTGCCCAGCTCTAGTTCAGAAACAGATCATTAGAAGTAAATCAATATAACCTGCCGTTCTTCTTCACTCTGTCCTCTTTCAGAAAACTAATCAGCAGCACTGTGCTGGATATTGAGAGCTGTATTCTGGCTGTACCAATTCACATCAGACTGAAAACCAGCAGAAATCACAAGCAGAAAAAAAGACAGAATTTTTTCTTTCTACAGAAAAGTGAGGGTAAAAAGCCACTTGCAAAGAAAATATTCATGCTGTTTCTAGGATTTGAAAACCATGATGTGATAACCTGTGTCGGTAATTTCAGTGCAGGAAGAGACAGAAGGTTTTATCTTGTCTGTTAAAACTTCTGAAGTGTTTTTATAAGTGTTTTCATGTTTTTGTGGTATATAGTTATATGCCAAGTCCTAAACATAATTTGTGATGCACAGTAAAGGACCACTGTCATAAAAAACTTAAACATATTGTTCTTTCACATCCTTTGTTTCATGACTGAAGAAAAAAGATATGAAGAGACAAAGTGTTTGTGTGAGTGTCTGCAAAATACATATTTGATAATGCTGTGCTGGATTATGGAGCCCTGAATGCCAAGCCACTGTCTTAGCCATAGCAGAGTCCTTATCTTCCTGGTCTAGTGATCCTACAAAGGTCTCCATTGCTCTGAGCTAAACATTTTTGCCCTCTGAATGATACCTTAGCAGAAGATTTGCTAAATTTTCAAAGTGCACAGTGAACAGTTTCTGGATCTCTCAAGAGTACCCGCAGTGCTCCTGAAAAAGCTAGCTAAGAAACAGAATGTCACTTTTGTGAAAATATGTCACAGTTGAGGAAAACTCATCTTTATAGAAGGAAGGAAATTGCTTGGCAAATATACATAGAAAGGAAATTCAATAGTATGTCTTGATGATCCCAAGAACAAGCTTTTGTATCCTGAAATACATTCATGGCAGCTCTGCTGAGGTGAATGCATTTTCACTCTTGGATCCTGGAGGGTCTCCCCTTCTTCTCACCTGAAATCTGATCTTCTGCCCTGGTATCTGGAGCCATTTTGACTAAGACACATAGTTTCTTGGAAGGCAGATTGGTGGGTGAGCTGGCAGGAATACAGGCAGGTTTGTTGTTAGCCCTGCTCCTCTTGGAATCGACACCCTCCTGAAGAACGTTTCACTTAGAGAAGTCGGCATTTTTTCCAATAGAAAGCATTTTGTCAAAATACTTGTGCCCACTTGTGCTGCATTTTCATCCTTGTCACTCTTTGCCCTGATGAGAAAATTTGACTGCTGAGAGTATTGCAGACCAGCAGCTTTTCTTACCAGGCAAGATGTTGAGCTTGTACGTCCCTAACCTCTATCATTGAATTAGAGAATCGTGGAACTGTTTGGGTTGAAAAGAACCTTAAATCTCATCTAGTTCTGAGCCCCTGCCATAGGAAGGGACACTTTTGAATAGACCAGGCTCTCCAAGCCCCATCCGTCTTGGCTTTGAACACTTTTAAGAAAGGGACAGCTGCCACTTTTCTAGGCAACCTGTGATAGCAAAGGATTTCTTATTAGTATCTAATCTAAATTTACCCTCTTGTAGCTTAAGACTTTCCCTCCTTATCCTGTCCATGTGTGCCCCTGCAAAACGTCCCTCTCCAGTGTTCCTGTAGGCCCCCTTTAGGTACTGGGGTCCTGTAGGTCCCTGTTGTGTACTGTCCTTGGGCAATATCAGTAGGATGTTACGTAAGAAAAATTTTCTTGTGCTCCTCTGTTGCCAAATCCCTTTTACACTACCCTGCCAGAATATAGACTAGAGAAAAAGCACAGAAGCTATATTTTGTCCCTTGAGAATGTTTATGGACTTCTTTTAAGAGAACAAGAGGTTGGGGTTGATTTTTGTTTGCAGTCTCTAGTACAATACATAATTGCTTAGATGTAATAAAGGGTGAGTGCGTTATTTATAAATACTGTGCAGATTAAATTACTGTTACTTGCCAAAATAGATGCTTCTTGTTGCCACAGTTATCAGGTACAATAGCAGACATCAAGCATTCTGCTGTTTTAATGAGAAGCAGTGGCTTCATTCAGGTCCCCTTTTTCCTCCAAAATGCAATTAGGAAACAGTGATTAGTTGAGCCAATTCCAAATTGTATTCAAATGAAAGCAATTTGGCTAGTTTGCAGGTCCAATAGGTGATACTTTCTGAAGTCCCTAAAAGAATTAATTGCATTTTTCTACCCACACATGTTCTAGAGAGGGGAGAGATAAAAGTTCTTTTTCGTGCAAAGGCTTTGTTTTTGACAGTGAAAATTATTTTTCCATAAAAGCACATCATTAGGACAAGAGTGCAAGACTGTCTGAGAATTTTGTATCTCCACAGAACTTTTTCTTCCTTGGAGACTAACATGCATAATGTCCCAGTACCTCTGAAACCCTCCAGCAACAGACATTTTAACCAACTTCCCACAAATAAAGATGTTTTAAATGATGAATTCTACTAAAAGGAAACATTCAGTTATGTTCTAATAGCTTCTAGCAACTGATAAATCAGTGATGTGTTTATACAGATGTGATATTCTTATCTATGTTGAAAAAGCACTTGGTCAGAAATCTCAGCTTCACAGTAAATACAGAACATCACTGCAGTTTAATTTTCAAATGAGCTCAGACCCAGAAGCTGTGGCAACATAATGACAATTCTGATGGCAGGATTAGTGATTTCAGCTCCTACCCAGAGCAATCAGAAAGGTTTCTATTTATAACTTAATTATTTCCTCATTATTCTTTCTCAGGTATCCTAAGAGTTAAAGGTTGGAAAAAGAATCCATGCATAGTTAAAAGTACCCAAGAATGCAAGGGCTTTAAAATGTTAAGATCAGTCATTCCTCAGAATCTCTCACAGACTGTTTCCACAAACCTAACTGGATTGATAGAAATCCTATTGTTTTACATGCCTAGACTTCTACCTTAACCATTAATGAGATGCCATTTTCTTTAATTTCTGTCCTAAATTGCTATAAAGTGTTCTATTAAACAGCTGCCCAAACCTGCCTCAGTTTTATGTTAAGCAAAATAATAATGGATTTATACTCAGCATACACACACAAGTGATAGTTATGCTACACAGGTGCTAAAAACCCTATCATGAGAGAAAGTTATTAGCTGTGCAGACTGACCACCAGCTGTCTCAAAACAAATACAATAAGACTTAATAACAAATGCAAGGTTTTACTTGTGATAAGGACATTTTATGAGTTTGCATTGAAATTTTTCCTAGCATTTGCTTGTGACTCTGCTTGCATGACAACTGAGTCAATAAACATTCACTGAAGTAAAAAATGGGTCTGTTTTCCCATGTTTTTCCCCTCCACAGAGCTGCAGAAGTAGCTGATCTGCATTCAGTCCCCAGGATGAAAGGATGAAAACTCATTGCAAATAGATGAAAACTACAGTTTAAAAATATTATTTTTGGTGGTGTTCTAGATGGATTTTTCCTATGTGGCAATTAGTTTTGCTGCTAGAGTTGCAATAATCAAACAAAGTCTAGAAGTACTGTTTTTCCTCGACACATCCACTCTTCTCTTACTTTTTCGGACACCCACTCTTAGTCACATCTCAGGTTTTGAAATTTACACAGATGTATGGAATAAAAACCCATCACATCTTCAGAGATTTGTCTTTTGTCTTTATAGTCCTCATCACTCATTAATGACACTCACAGACACGGCTTTGAGTGTTTTCATTTTTTCTCCTCCACTCCCCCTATTTCATGTTGCACAAAGAGCTGTGAAACAAAGACTCATCAAAGTCATCATTACACTACATTTAACTGCACAGAACTGCCTTTCTCATCCATCAGATTTTTTAAACCTTCCAAGTCCTTCTGTGACTGGATTCCCCCTCATTATTTTGACTTCTTTGACACCCATTGCTGACTATTTCAGCAATTGCCCTCCTTCTCTGTTCCTCTTTCTCAATTTTTTTCTGGGTCAAACACCATTATGCATAATCTTTCATTTGTTTGAATTCTAACAAAATAGCGCTCTTAGATATTGTTAACAAAATTAAAATTTTAAATGAGTTATTGTTTGCACTGATTTCCATCTGTATAACTTATTAGGCCCTTTTTTTTTATTTTCAGTGAGAAAAAAAATCTTTGCTGGTCAACAATTAATCTACATTTTTATTAAAGTGTAGATATAAAACAACCAGACAATTTAATTGCATCAGATTAACTGAACAAATACCCTTAAAAAAGTCTTTTGTAATAGATCATAGGTTTTTATAGGTAAAAAAGCAGTAAGTTACCAGTGAAAAAAGGAAAAAATAAATACAAAAATTGTGGGTACTGCTACCCACAACTCTTCATTACCTACTAAAAGGAAAAGGCACTAAAATCATTCCTCTGCCCCATGAGACGGCGACTCACTGCCTTTTTACAAGCTGCTTTTTAGACCTTCACCATCTTTAGATGTCCTGCAAATGGTGAGGTTTTCCCTGTCTCTGCCTTCTTTACTCCCTGCTCCTTTATATTTATACATCCTGATAAAATCCCCGAGTTTTCTCCAGTCCAGGCTGATCAGTCAGAGCCCTCAGCCTCCCCTCTTGTGTCAGATGGTTCAATGCCATTTACTGGGCATTCTCTGTGATTTCTGTGTCTCTCTTGTCCTGGGCAGTCCAGCACTGGGTGCAGGATCCCAGATGTGTCTCAGGAGACCCAGTCAGAGAATGATCTCCTCCCTCAACCTGTGGGCAAAGCTCTGCCCAGTGCAGCCCAGCACACGGAGGGCTGTGAGTGTACATTCCTCCTTCAAGGTTAACTTGGAGTCCTCCTGGATCACCAGGTCCTTCTCTGCCCAGATGCTTTCCAGACGGTTGGCACCTAGGTTATCCTGGGATTATTCCTTCCCCAGAGACAGGAATTGGCTTTTCTTTTTGTTGCCCTTCATGCAGTGTTAGAAAGCCATGAGCAGCATTTTGGCAGTGATAGACTCCGACCTAATCGTTTGGGTAAAAGACATTGGAGTTAATTCTCCTGATATGGAGAAAGAAAAAAAAAAAAGCCTAGCAACCCCAACAGAATCTCTAATATAGCACACGCTTATTTTGTATACTTATTTATTATTATATTAACTATTTAACACACAGATTTAAATTTGAGTTAAATAGGAGTGTGTCTGGTCACTTCTAGTCTAACATAAAATAGGTGTTCTCTTCACAAGACAAGTGCAATATATTTCTGGAAGGTCTACTAAAAATGATTCTAAACATGAAGGAATGTTTTCTTTTTTCTTGTTGTTTTGTTTATTTGTAGGGTTTTTTGTTACATTGCCTAATAAAGCTTAATAGCTCTTTTCAAATTAAACTAAATTAATATGCCAGCTGTACCCACTTTTGAGCACACAAAACCCCCAGCAGTTTATAATAAATTAATACATATGGTTATAGTACATCTTAACATGAAACTCTCATTTGCATGTTGGATGCCAGATTCTATTAGTTTTGCTTCATAGTTCTTAGATTAAGTTTATCTCAAGACATTACTCTCCCTGCCGATAAGTACAATTAAGTACATATTAATTTGCCCTAAGTGGATTTTCCTATTCTGGTTTATAACCCATGGATGCATGTTTACTAAAGAAGTGTTCTGAGTTCCAATATTTTCTTACTGCCCCACAGAACCTGTAATCCCTCTCCCCTGGGGGTTTTCACTATCCAGCTGTGACTTGCACTGACTATTGTTTCAGTTCAGTTAATACAGGCACCATTGCTTTAAAATGGCATTGATTTTGTTGTCACTACAATTAAGCATGTACATAATCAGCATCTCAGCAGCAGCCTCTCTTCTTCATTTGTCTTTCACTAAAAAGAAACTCTGGAAGCACAGATTCCCTCAATCATTTATTGAGTTTTAAGTTCTAGCAAAGACCAGACATGAAGTCATCATGATTGTTTTCAGTGTAGATAACTCCCTAGATTACAATGAAAATGTCAGATGCTCTGTAGTTGTTTATATTTCAGTTCTGGGTTCCATTTCCAACACAAATGTCTAGAGCTGTAAAATATCCTTTTTAGCTTTCAGCTTCTGGTCTAGAATGGTGCAATGTCCTGCAGATCCTGTGCCCTAACTGCCTGACCTGCTATGTGCTAAAGGTGTATGTGATAAAGCTCTACAAATACGCATACATATATATACAAACTAAATCTTCAAGGTAACCAGAAGCGTGCATGCCTAGAAATGACCATTTTGATAAATAGAAATTCTACCCACACATGGTATTAATACCACACCCATATGCAGTGTTTGGAGTCCATGAAGAATACTAGCAGAGAAGTGTCACATTCCCTAAATATTTTTTAAACCAAACACAATAAAGTGGGAGGCTTTTTGTGACACTGTACTCTCATAAAATTTAAATGTCTCACTTCCTGTACAGACAGCAGTTAGGATATTCTTATATCCACCTACTATCATTAAAAGTTTTGTGAAGGCTAGATAAGAAAGAAACAGTTAAACAAATTAAATATAATTAGTATTGACTTTTCTTCTGATAGTATTTTAACTGATGACTGACACTATTAATTTTGTAGAATTAGTTTTCAGTGACAGTGGTTTTACCATCAAGTCATTATTGGGAAAAGTATGCAAAATATATATACAACACTGTTGTTTCTTTTTATGGAAATGAGAAAAAAAATGTAGTCAAAACTTGACTGTATGGATTTGCTCATGATATAACTGTGGTTAAGATACATTAGAAAATTCATTAAAAGTATAGCCTAATTCATTAGCCCATTAAGTACCTTAATATCAGCTCCCAATATTGCATCATATCTTTAATGATTTATTTATTTATGTCATTGGGCCCAGAGGCTTTCTCCTCTGCAAAAAGACTCAAATAAGTTTTCTGGAAGAATAGGCATGTCTGTAGGATTTCCTGGAGACTTCAAGAGAAGCTACGCCTTTTTTGGGAGTCAGCAAGCCACAAGATACTAAACATGACATTTCACAGAGGAAAATGCAAAAGTATTGAACAGAAACATTGTAACAAATATTTTGCCTATTCAAGATTCTTATATGGTGGATTGTATTTAGATGAAATGTGGTTTATTCTACACTGGCCAAAGATGAATTACAGATGATGGGAGAAAAGGAAAATGCAATATTTTTTGCAGGCTCACTTATACAGGTAAAACCCACAACTTTTTATGGAAGCTCATCAGGTTGTTAAAAGACAAAGGAAGATTTCCTTGTGTAGTTGCTACACAGTGAGATTTCTGGCAGTTGGCTAATATCAGTAATCATTGGAAAAAATGTTTTGTATCAATCGTCTGTATATGTTCAAAGATCTCCCAGGCTGAGGTAATAGATCCCTTCTAAAAATACATTAACTCTTGTGACATGGATTGATTAATAACCTGGTTGATGTTATTCTTCTCTTAATCTTTGCGTTTGCACAATTATCTGGGTTTTTTAGAGGTCACTCTTTTTGTGGTCAAGGTGGTTGATATTTTAAACATTCCGAGAGGTCATTGTCATTCTGAAATTAGGAGGTCTGTAAGCTTTCAGTTGTGTTGTAAAATAGCTACTGGGTAGCAAAGCCATCCAGCAGACACTTTTCTGAAGTGCACAGCTCTAAATCACGAGGTATATTTTGACAGAGTGAGATATTCAGCTGGACACCAATATTTTGTGAATCATAGACATCATTGTGAAATTTAGAGGATGACAGAGGATATATAAAAGGATGCCCTTTCTGAGCCCCAGAAGCAGATAATTTCAGCAGTTCTTTCTGTTCTGGATCAGATTTTTTTTCTGTGAAGCTAATATCTATACAAATGGATCTTTTAAAAATCAAAAGAGAAAATTAGTCACAGGCCTTCTAAGTTTCCCATTTTGACATGAGAAGAGGGAAAAAAGAACAGTGTCTGTTAAAGTCATATAAACATTGGTGCATATAAATTGTACAAAAATAAAGAGTTGTAGATAGCAGGTATAACGATGGAATCTAGTAACCTCTTTGCCTGTTTTCTTTGCCATTGTCATGATTCAAGGGATATGTAGCAATGCATATAAAAATAAATTGTCACTAGTACAGATATGAAAGGTTTTCTGAAAAATACTGATGGTGATAGAGCTAGTAAAATTGTTCTTGTTCTAGCACTTTGTACAGGTTAGCCTAAACCACTAAATTTCATGTTATTAATAATGACTCTTTCAGCACTAGAAATGTGACTATTTTTTAGACTTCCATTGATTCTCTAATGAACAAAAACACTTCATATGCCATATGCCTAAATACAACAGTTTGAATTTTAAACAACCAGCATTTGCAAGGAAATTAAATGCAATCTAAAGACCAGGACTTTTTCAAAGGAGTTATTTGCAGAATAATAAGGCTTACTGGGAACTGCAGTGTGCTCTGGGAAAACCTGCAAGTAGTAGAGAAATTCACTGAATGGAATATTCATTATTTGCTTAGCTCTAGTCACTACCTCTCTAATTCTGCCACACAAGGGAAGCACTGTTTAGTGTCCAAAAACATTATACAAACCCACAAGCCTTCAGTTCTAGGCACATTTCATAGAAAAGCACAGGATTTCAGTTCATGTTTGAGACACCCTTCATGTTTACAGTTTCCAGCTTTGTGTCTTCTGTAACAAAAAGGGCCATGATTAGCACAGCATCTTCCACAATCTGACTACTCTAAACAGATGGAAACAGATAAGTATTTTCCTGGCCCAGTGGAATTTTTATTAGTTCCCATCCCATCTCTGTATTTTTTGATGAAGCTGAGTATTGTAAGATTAGTTTTCCAAATTATTGCTATCAGACTGCTGCTCCAGAATTTATCTCTTCTAATGAAGTCACCTTCCAATTTCTTTTTTTTTTTTTCTTTTCTTTTTTTCATTTTTTCCCATGAACCATTTGTATCCATTTGTTCTTATCCTGGTGTTCTACTTTAGGTTAACCTACACCTTTCTTGATGTCCTTAACTTCATGCATTTTTCCTCTGCAATGCAGAGCTAAGCACATTCAAATCTAAAGATTTCAAATTAACTTTCAATTTTAATTTGAATTAAAGTATTAAAATCTGCATTGAAGTTTGATGTCTGTGCAAAAGACTTGTCTAAGTTAAACTTTAAGTACATAAGGCTTCATATAGATAAAACAAAATATGGATTTTTAGGGCAAAATATATATCTGACACTCATGCCTTTTAAAACAGCTGTTTAATCTGCACTGCAAACTGGTGTTAACACCCACACAGATATAGGGAGAAATAATTTACAAGAATGATTTTGGTTTTTTTTTTGTTATGCATTTGGGCTAAATTTTTGTATCAGGTTATGTGACTAAAGGATTATATCCATGGACACAAAGAGGCACAAAAGAATGGTGATGGGCACGCAGTGATTCCAAATAACCCCAAGAGACATGAGGCCCTGACCTAGAGCCTCCTTGAGGTGCCCTAGGGCAATACTATCCCCATGGGCTGGGAGTGATACTTGTCCTCACCAGGCAGTGGAAAACCACCTTATGGATCGCCAGTGTGCGTTGTGGGATGAAGTGGAACAAAACTTGGGGATTGCACCAGATTTACTGGGGTGCAAGATGGGATGTTGTGAGAGAGTGAAATGTTAATGGTTAATGACTCAAATATTTGCAAAACCAGCAATTGTTTTGCTGAGGCCAGGTTTACAGCCCCCAACTGAAGGGCAGGAACACAGATTTTGGGTGTGTGATGGCAGAATTCCTGAACTGCATAAGAGCAACCCAGGTGTAGAGGCAATATGGACCTACCACTGGAGATTGACCAGGACAAACCAACTTTTCTTTTTCAAGAAGCTGCAGTTTGAGCCAGGTAAGGGAAAAGGCTGACAAGAAGCACATCCTGCAAAGTGGGATAATGCTTTTTATAATGACAATGCCCTCCCTCCTGATGAGGCTTAGGTGCAAATCTCCCAGACCCCTCAGTATCCTGGACCCCTCAGAAGGTATTCAGTGTCCTTTCACTGTAATCAACCCCAAGATCCACAGGGGTGGATGGTAAAAGATGACAAATAGAACAAGCCAAGACAAGTATAAGGATAAAGCAGTGTGGGAAAGTAGTGATAAAGACACACATTAGTCTGTAAAAGAGTGTGTGTTCAGGGCATTACTCAGAGTGCAGTAAGATACTGGAATGAGTTGCCCAGAGAAGTCCTGGCTACAGAAGTGTTCAAGGCCAAACTGAATGAAGCTCCGAGCAAGCTGGTCTAGTGGGTATCATCCTTGACCACAGCAGGGGGTTGGAACTAAGGGATCTTTAAGATCCCTTCCAGCACAAGCCTGTACATGATTTCTATGTTTTCTATGAATAGAGCTACAGCAGCCTCACCTCTGTCAGGCTCCTGCCTTAGGAAACTCATCTTCTGCAGGTATTGGCTTGACTTCCAAGAAGTATGCAAAGCAATAACATAAACATTTCTCTAATATGTGCTGGAAAAAAATTATGAGATATTCAGGAGGGCACTAGAGAAAGGCAAACTGGGTTTTGTTTGAGATTTTTGTTTTCACATTTAAAAAGTTAGTTAAATTTGCCCAACACTATGCATTCCTAATGAACCCAGGATTTTTCTCAAAGGAGACTAAGCACAACATGTGTGCAAGCATATCAGCAGAAAGGCCATAATAAATTTTGCAGAGGGTTGTACACATCTATCTGAAGAATACCAGGAAAAGCAGGATTCTTCTTGCAGTACATGACCCTGAATATACCGATTGCCTCCCCTTAAGAAAATGAAGTGTTGTTGCAGAATCCTTTAGACATGCATTGGTTTCTATGCATTGAACACAAGTGCAACGTGCACATGGAAGATACATTGCTGATGCAGTTTGCAGTGACAAAAGTAGTCCCTTACTGTATCAAGCAGGGAGAAATATGGGAAAAGCATTACTAATGGTGCCATCTTGTGTTTGAGATCTGGTAATGTTGCATAACTTCTTGTGATAATCAATTTGTAACCAACTTTATGAGGTGAGAGTGTACAAGACATTGGAGCTTGAACTTAAGTTGATAGACAAGAAATCAGGTTTTGGCCTTTTATTCTGCAAAACATTTTGTGTTTAAATATATAGGGGTTTATAGTAATGAATTTTTTGGATGATCAAATAGTAATAAAAATGTACTCACAGTGATTTTCTCAGTCTCCCAATTAATAAATATTCACACCTTTCTCTTTTATTCTTTTGTTTTACTTTTAAACTTTCCAAGCCTGAAGTCCATAGAAAAAAAAACACAAAAGCAAAACAATAAAACCTAAAACTATAAATATTGCAAGGGGATTCCTTTCAAAAGAGAAAGCCAACGAATTGAAAAAAATTCTTAGAAACACCTAGAGGGGCCTGTAAATTACCCAAATGTTTTCTACTTATTTCCCCATAATTAAAATGATACAAAAAGGTGAGCAAAATTCAACCTTTTGCAAAAAAGAAATAAAGCTCACAAGTCAGCATCATAGCCATCTGACTGCAAACACTCAGAGGATCACAAACAGTGTCTGGTTTTAGTGAAGCTTATTTCTTTTGATGACAGGCTTAAGATAAAAAATGGGCAAAGAAATATGAAAACATCTTGACATCCCGTTAAGTTCCATCATATATGCAAAAGCCAACTACTGGGAAAAGAAAAAGCCACTCAAATCATCTTTCCTTAAGACCTTAAAATAAATAGTTGCCTGTTAAAATTTATAATTACAAAAATCTTATTCCATACAGTTTGCTGATAGATTCAGGGAAAGAAAGAACAGCTTATATAGCTTATTTTTGATGTTAGCTGTTGATGTTTGAATTGCAAATCATTGGATGCAAAATATTTTATAATCACTGCTGAGCTACAACGTGTCTGAAAGGGGATTTACAGTATGCAGTGAGTAGAGTTTGCTCTCCTTGGTCTGACCGTACAGGCCTGTTGGACAGAGTTCAACAGCACCTGTCAAGGCAATATCCCTAATTTGCATGGAGTAAAATGTGATCACTTGCAAACCGTGGGCTTTAATGTAGCCCTTTCTTAGTGTTGCTAGATTTTTTTTGGTACAGCCTTGCTACCAACTTTCTATTTAAACATGCACTATAAAAACCAATCCATCTCTCCATTAATATTAATAAGAATGTGATTGCAACAAGTATGGAATAATCTACACCAGTTGGTTTCAGCCTTGATCTGCTGCTCCTCCATCACTCCCACAAACGCTCCTGGGTATTTTTCTGTAATGCTCTCAGGGCATGGGGAAAACCTGTCTGCAAGTGATTAACCTGATACTTTCCTTTTTTAAACTCGTCATAGCACCTAGAGATTATTTCATCATGGCAGTGGGTAGAAAACATATTAGTTTCACACTAACACTTACTGCAGAAGCTACTTATTGCTCCCAAATCCCTCTCCTCTCCCCACCAGTTTGTGCTAGTATACACAAGGGCCCAGCTCCTGAAATTTCTTTAGTCATTGAATCTATCTGCAGAGGGACTACCTTTGGACAGTGCTATTGCCTACAATGTTGTTAACATTCTCAATTAAAAGAGTAAATTAAGAAGGAATATTTTTGAGACAAGGTTCAATTTGGGATTTTTTTTCTTTTGATGTGCTATATTTTTTTAAGGGCCTGTCAAGCTCCATGAGAGAGCTGAACATTTGGCAACTTTCATGGATACTCTTGGATATTTTGTCTACTCCTTGCTCTACTCTTTTAACAATTACACTTTTTATTTATCTGCTGTTTAGATTTATTTAGGCAAGTTTACCCTCACTGGTATCTAGTAGAATATATTTAGGGAATCTGGTTTTATGTATAACCTACTTCCAGACCAGGCACACAAAACAAAGTTGTCATATTTCTATGGAACTGATTCTGATTTTGGAGCCATGATTCACTTCTTTCTTTTTCAGGTTATAAATGAAAAACAGATTTGGAGATAGACTTGATTTTATGAGTTGTAGCTTAAAACAATGTTTATTATGAATATTTTGTACAACACTTTGTGTTGGGAAAGTGAAGCTCATAACACTTTCAATAAATTATGAATAAGACCTTTAAGCTGTTTCCTTGAGATTTTTTTTATTTTTTTTTAAGTAAAAGAAGAAGAACAAACCAGGTTGTGTCAAGAAGAAGATCAGTTCATTGCTATGGCTTACTTCTAACATTTATGAAATATTGAGTAACTACTAACCTGAAAATCAAATGAAATAGCTATGAACAGTAAAATGAAGTATTTAAAAAAATCTAGCACAGGAGAAAAAAAAGACAAAAAACCAGCTAAACTAAAAATCCCCAAAACCCAACAAACCAAAAAATCCTGAAACCAGGAATTCCAACGAAACCCTTCTCTTCTTCAGAGTAAAGGTACTATAGTAGTAACTTTACTGCTATACTAGCTGAGTGGACTATGAAGCAACAAATCCAGGACCAGTGACTTCTGCTAAAAATTGTGACTGTGAGGAAGTAATTGAGATTCAGAGATCAAAAGATCTGCAAGTTCATGTCTACTTGATGTTTCAAGACCTTTCTGATTTCAGGATCAAGGACATCTTTACAAAAGATGAATTCTTGGAAGCCTGTAGCCCTTCAGTATCTCCCCAGCATCTCTAAGACAAAGCAGAGGTTATATAAATACACTGAATACTCAGGTGTTGCTGCCTGCTGAAACACATCTCAACATAGACATAGAACATTTTTGTAAAGACAACAACAAATGACCTAGAAGATTTGGCATTTTTAAGTTGTTTTGCAAAATTCAGTGGAGAAGAAATAATTTCAAAATCAATATTTGCATGTGGATATTCATGGTAAAAGGTATTCCACAACATCTTCAAGGCATGCACCTCAAAACATGTGCCAGGAAGAATGATGTGTGTCTATGTGTCTGTGATGTAGCCCAAGGAACGAGAAAGTTTAGGGAGGCACTGTGCACTAACCTTCCTCTATACTTCACTGCAGACCCAAAATCCCACATTTTTTATTCCAGCTTTCTCAAGCTGGAACTACAAATGACATTAATTCAGTGCCTTTGGGAAATTTTCATCAACAGAAGAACTATCCTCTCTATATGGATGTATAGTGAGAGGACTGAAGAGGAGGAAACAGTTATATACAGGAGCAGTAATTTATCTTGTTCCTCAAAGTCTTCTGCATTTAAGGAATATATTCCAGCAACCCTCTCTACCACTAAGCTATTGGAGGATGCAAGCACTCTACATGGTGAGATGTCTCAAAGTACCAGCCTGATGACTCATGGCTACATTGCATCAGAAGGATCTAAATATTTTATGAAGCATAAAATGAGCAATGAACTGTGCAGCACTTAACACTTGCTTACAATTCCAGCAATTACAAACTAAAGCCCAGCAAATCTTTGAAAGGGAAAGAGAAGGAGAGAAAAAGGAGACACCCTCAGTGTTTCCACAGTGAAGCCCCAGTACCTAACACTGAATTTTGCAAAGAACGTGAATTCTGACTCAGTCCATAGAGGAGCAAATCCAGAGGATGATATTAAGAGCTTGAAAGGTGGCAGAAGAACCTCTTATCAAAAAAAAAAATGTAAAACAAAGGAAATTTACTGGTTTTGGACAGGTTTTGTGCCATCAGATCCAATTCCCCATGGTCTTGGGGTAACACATAACGGGGTTGCTGTGGGCAGCTGCCACATGCTCAACAGGGGCCTGTGAACAACAAATTTCTGGCATAAGCATAAAGCTTTGTGTGGCTGTCTTTAAACCCTGCCATTACAGTGGATGAGACAGGACTAAAAGCAGTGATCAATATAATAAATTTCATCAAGTTGTACTTCAAAATGAGTTTTTTATCTTAGCCTGCTTAAGAATCACACTGAAACATGATTTTGGATATGGTTTTCCCTTCTGATATGTCTGATGGGTCCTTTTGTTTCAGTAAGTGAATAAACAAAACCCCACTGTGCCTGGCATTTTTAATACAGTCCCAAGTTCTGTTTTTCTTAATGTACTTCAGCCAAGTATTTCACTAATCTCTGCAGCTCTGTAGCAAATTAGGAACTCATCATCCATCTGATTCTCAATTACCAGCTCTGTTACAATTAGTTACAAAATTTTTTACCCCAGATCAGGCCAAATGACTCCATGCAGTACCACCTGCTGAAATCTGGGTCTGGTAAGGACTTTTCCTCAATATGTTGTGAATGTTGTCTGCAGAACTTGATTGAAAATAAAAAACCAAAAAAACTCCTTGGATTTAGAAACATATACTATTTTAATATAAAAAATTAAAATAGCGAAATTAAAATTGAAAATAAAAATTTAATTTTAAAAATTAGGACACTAAAATTAATCTAGTGCAACCTCCAGATAAAAAAAAAGATCCAACTTCTAAATTGGATCTAACTGAAGTTAGACCATGGGTTTTGGTTGCCCTGAAATGGTAACTTTTCTTTTTTCCTTATAGATAAATAGATTTCCTATTACTGCAACATATGCAGGTTCTCCCCAGTTCTCTCCTTGTTCACCTCTGAGAAGAGTCTGCCTCTTAATCTGTACATGCTCCCAGTAGGAAACTGTAGACAGCAAGATGGTTCCATTTCTCCTTTTCCAGCCTGAACAACCCAGATCTTAGCCTCTCCTCCCGCATTCTGGCCAGTTTGGGGGCCTTTTGCTGGCCTCTGCTGGACTCTCCCCAAGGTCCACCTTAATCTACAGGGCCCAAAAACCAAGGGAAGTACTGGAGATAAAGTCTGAGAAGGGCTGACTGGCAGGAACCGTGAGCATAAATGTACACAAAAGAATCACAAAACTAGCCCAAAAAAAAGCCCTTCAAAAAAAGAAGGAAACTTGAAGTTTTAGGTCTTTTACAGTTCTAGAAAAAAATCAAATTTCTTCCATAAGGGGGCAAAACATTATACTTCTGACCAGCAACATTAAAAAAAGAAAAAAAAATTACTAGATAGATTAATTTAAAAGAAAAAATACAATTAGCCATTAAATTCAACACTATCATCACAGCTGAGAAAAGAGAATGAATACTCAAGAGGAACTAATATAAACACATCAGGGTTTCATTTCCCAACTCCCACTGCTACTGTTGGCAAAACAAGTCTTTCCTGGATCTGCTTACCTGCAGGGCAGAGTCCTCTTGGGTGCAGAAACCTCATTGTAACAAATATTTCTGTTGTGAGTAAGGTGCATGTCAGACTTCCTCCTCACTTGATGTGTTGGGGCTGCAGTATGACAAACTAGCTCATCCTTCAGAATATTTTTAAATTTCTGCCTTCTGTTTGCTTTACAGTTGTGTATAGATGTGCACTGTGTACAGCCGGTGATAAGGATATAAATTATTCTCTGAGTAAGCATATAGTTAATTTCTTTTTTTTTTCTGTTGTATTTTGTATTTTAATACAAGCAAAACAGATGTGGACCAGTTAGGTCTGTAGCAGGTTAAAAGGCTGCACTCTCCTGTTTAAAAATGATACTACACAATGTTTGTGAAATCAATCTGTTCTTGAATGCTTCCTTTCTTTATGCAACTAAATTTGCATATCCTACAGCTGAAAAAGGCATAATTAGAAATTTGTGATTAATTTAAGCGGGAGCAGCTATAAAAATCTTAGGTATTTACATAGGTCTCATAAATTAGAGTCACAAACTGTAATTTGTTAAATTCAAATTCTGCTAAAAGCTTGCATTTACATAGATGTTCAGATGTTAAAGTGTTGACACGCATTTTAAAATCAACACTGCTGGCACATTCATTATTCATGCTGGAAGGTTTATTTGAGAAGTTATTTGGACAGTTAAATATGATGGTCAGTAAGAGACTGCAGTTGTAAACACTCTAAACAAATGAAAATGTGCATCTTCTGTATGAAGAATTAAAGATGTTTCTTCAGAAGATCTGCATGTATGATCATTGCCAAAAGTGTAGCTACACAGATTGATGTTGTATAATGTATTAAGCTAATCTGTTGGTCCTGCTCTATAGTGATTATTTGCAAGAAAAAGACAACAGGAAGTGAGCTGCAGTGTGTCAGGGGCAGTCAGCCTTTAGCACTGGGTGAAAGTCTGCAGATCATAGAATGATTTGTGTTGGAACGGATCATATTAAAGTTCATCTTATTCCACCACCTACCGTAGGTAGGGACATCTTCCACTAGAACAGATTGTTTAACATCCAGTCTGGTCTTGAACACTTCCAGGAATGGGGCATCCACAGCTTTCCTGGACAACATATTCCAGTGCCTCACCAGCCACATAGCAGAGAATTGCTCTTTATTATCTAATCTAAACCTGTCCTTTGTCAGTTCAAAACCACTACTCCTTGTTCTATCACTGCATATGAAGACACCAAACAACGTGTTCACTTCAATAATGAATTATAAAAATGTAAAACCTGTCTCATTTTAGGATCTGGGTCAGTGCATCTGAAATCAAAATGAGAAGTCATGTTAAGGTGTGGGAAAGCTCTTTTTTATAATGTTGCAACTGTCAATGTTACTAATGCAAATAGTGAGATGGTTAATGGACTGAGAGAAACATCAATGCCAGGTCAGGCATTAGCTGACACAAGTCAGCCTAGATCTACAGAGGCATAGTAAGCTTGATGCCTTCTAAGAATCCATCATCTATGTAGTAAAAAAAGTTGTGTTTTGCTTCTTAGCACTGAAGATACGATCTTTTCATATTTTAAAATACTAATATTAAGAGTGTTCTGGGTAGATCAGTGATTTTATTTTTGTTTTTAAATAACACCCTGTGCAGACAAATATGACTAACATACGACTAAGAGGATATGCATGGAAAAATTTGAGTCTATGCAGAAGTATAAGACTATGGAATTCCCTTCTAAAATGCCATCGTGATTCTATAAGCAAAACTCTGTAAGCAAGCTGTGGCAAAACAGGGAAATTTAAAAATGCCCAGTCAATGACTAGTGATAGTGTCATGTAGGATGTTTTTCTCTAAGAAATCTCTAGGAAAAAACTTGGTTTCTATCACTGCTATTTATTTACAGAGATCTGGTGACGAAGCATCATCTCTCTTGACACAGCAGAGGATTTGTACGGCTTTGCCCGGATTCATCTCACTTGGCCTGAAGTGCTGGCACAAGAAATAGTGCTGTCCTTAATGCAGCAAAAGGCAAAGACAGGCAAATCCAGTCCCAGATAGGATCCTAGAGGGGCTGAAGTTTTTTTCTGAAGACATCTGGCTCTTTATCTCTCGCTTGAAGAGAATAATCTCTTTCCAAAGAACTTCCTATAAGTTGGTGAGATGAATCAACACCATTTTAGTTCAAAGTCAAACAAGAAGTGTGAACTTTTGAAAAACTGCATGAACCTCCATATAGTATAACCTTTTACCCACAGAGCTAGCATACAAATTTATAGCTTTAATTTTGGATTGCCCAAATTAAGCTCAATGATATTCTGCTAACATTGCATCTAAGTCCATGCCTATATCCAGAGGTAGTTTTCCAATAGAACAATCTTCTCTCTTGAGCTCCTTTCTGCCCTACTGCCCTGCCAAATTCTTTGCTACATGTAGAAGCTTCACCAGGACATATCTCAGTGAAGATCCTTAGTGAATGCAGAATGAGTTTTTGCCTGCCTTTATGCCCCAAAAGCACTGAAGCAGCTGTTGGTATATGAGAATCCCATCAACACTGATTTGAATCAGATACCTTTAGTATTAAACCACAGGTATAAATTAAGGCAGTGCGCTGGAAACTGTCTGTAACAATGAATTTTTAATGCATCCAATCGTATGGAAGAATGTTTTCTGTCCAGGCAGAGCCAAAGTGCAATGTAGTGCATTGCACTGTGGTGCTGATCATGGGCTTAGTCTATAGATGTGTCAGCAGCCAAGCTGCTGATTGTAGGTGTTGAGAATACATGTCATTGGCAGCACAAACTTAGTAGAATGAAAAAAATCACATCAGGTATAATTTTGTCAGTAGTAATTGTTTATTGTTATTTGATTTGGTTTATGAAGTATTTCCTTTCTTACTCTCTGGCTTTTTACTTGAGATTGAGTCCCACAATGTGGTCTACTGTAAGCTCCTTAGAGAACAGAAAATTACATTATGGGCACCTAATTTCCATGCACAGCCTGCCACAGTGACTATCTCTACTTAGAAGAGAATCAGAGTCATTTGTTACTGTAAAGCATGCTGCTGATAATATGATTAGAGGTGATACATGGTCATATTTTCACCATTGCCAATAAAATATAACTCCCACAGGTTTAACACTTTAAATCTTCACAGTGATCCACTTTATAAAATGCCAAGCACCCAGGAGTTTCCACAGAAGTCAGAGGAAGCAGTACTCAGCGGTTTTGAAAATAAGTTTTGAAACCAGAATAATCACATTATCTAACATTTTTTAACCTGTTCATCCCATAAAACATATTTATATGTCTAGATAATCTACTAGAGATGCTCTTATAGACAGCTGCATCTTAAATTAGCATTGTCTCTGGGTTTGAGTATTATACTGTTACAATGTTCATGGGACACTTTAAAATTTTTTCTGTATTTCTTGGGGGCAGCATTCTATTAATTGGCCTTTGCCTTGTTTGAATTGTGAGTTTCATACAACCAAAACAACACAAATTTACTCTTTTGTTATATATTCTATCTTGTCATTTAAATATAATAAAAACAGCTTGCCACAGATTAAAGACTGGTTTTATACATGTTAGGAGGTTTGGAAATGTTTTTTGTAAGGAAATGGATATGTAACACACAATATGCAGTGATTTTAATTGTCTAATAAGCTTACAGTGTACCCATCACAATGAGTGAGAGAGTCAACACTAGGTGAGATCTAAATAGTGTACTGTTCTCCTTTGTTTAATTTAATTTTTATATGGACCAATACCATTGCACTTAATTTGCACATCATACTTGCAAATCTAAATCAAGATCCAAACCAAATCACTCCAGCCAGGGCTTGCTCAGGCCCTGACCAGAAACCTCCAGTACTGACTGTTTTCCCTGAGTGGTGCCTGAAGTACCAGCTACACCTACTGCATCCTGCTTCAATACGTTCAGTCATCTAAATTAAATGTTATTGTTTGTTAAACAATAAGGAAAAAAAAAACTTATCTGCTCTGCCCCTAGATTTAATTAATCCTGGCATCCCCTACCTTATAACCATTCCTCTAACAGCATCCAGGCTTTATGGAAGATTATAGCTGTAATTTTTTCATCTCCAGACTCCAGCTCTGCACAGTTGTTCCTACTCATGGAAACATTAGAAAATCTCTCCCTAATTGGTCATATTCTATCTTTGAAAGGTCATACCCATGATTCTTATTCACTTCAGAGCAGTTCTTTTAAAGGGCAGGCCTGGGTGCAGATTTATAATCATGTTTCTATATCATTGCTTGGTGGAAAACAAGAAAAAATACAAGCAAATCTTATAAGGTAGTCAGCTGTCATGAGATTTTCAATCCATAAGATTCCCAACTTGATTTGCATTTATTTTTTTTTTCAGGAAAGTATCTGAATTCGTAAAGTTTCTGTGAAACTTTGGACATTTATGTATGTCTAGGCACATGTATTCACTTTGTAACATTGATATTGCAACAGAGATGACTTATTTGTCAATCAATATGTTCTTTTAATAATATTTGAAAATACTAAAAGGCATTTATTTATCCTTTGAAGGAAGCAATTTAAGTCTCAGCAGGTAATTGCATATTTTATTGGTTTAACTAAGCAAGGATTAGCAAATTAAAATTTAATAAGCATTTTCCCTCTAATTTGTTAAAATTTTATATTCTGTGAAAGTGACAGGTGGATGGTAAAGCTTTTAGTGTAAAGTGTATTCCTAAAGTTTCTCTGACTTTGTAGAGAGTTTGGTGAAAAAGTAGTCAACTGAGCCACCTGAAAATGAAAGTGTGCTTGGTGTTAGAGTTCTTAAAGCATCAAAAATTGAATGCTTTACAAAGCGGTCCAGGTAGGCCTCCTTAACATACTCAGTCTTTAGTCCACTCTGAAACATTGATTGTTAATTGTAGTTAACAAAATAGATGTTTGCCTGGCATGATTTTGATAGCACAGAGGGGAACCTTTGTTTCCTTCGCAGAGTGAAAAGATATGTGGAAAATCAGTCTGGGCTCAATGGCTTGAACATTGCAATGCATCTGGGGTCAGTGGAGGATCCATTGATTTTAGAAGATTGAGGCTGTGTCCCTGATGAAAGGACAAGGGTCTACTCTAAAGAAACAATTCTGAGCCATAATTTCAGCACAGGGAGAAGTACAAGGATAATGCTGATGACACTTTTTTTGCTTTGCTGCCATCATGTCTCTGCTTGGAAGGGGTGCTGCATTAATTCAACTCAACTTCTACAAGTAACACAGATGAGAGACAAACAACAAAAGCAATGTTTTTCACTGCCCACTAGTCACAAAGGACATCCTGAGAGCTGTCCATCTGCCAAAGTACAGAAGTGTGAGGACACCAGACCATCACTGTATTTGCACACTGTGGTCCAGTCAGTAGCAGTAGGCAGGCAGGTATTCCTACCTGCTCTGAACTGAGAAAACAATAGTCTTTTTTTGAAACATACGATTTTTTTATTACTTGAACTAGATTTGCTCATCCACCTTTGACCCTCATTGTCAAGGTAGAGTGAATAGCTTAGTCTCATACATAGGTTTTGTTTGATCAAAGTAGGACATTATGAAAATGCTTTGCATGCAGCCAGAAGTAAGATTCAGATTTACACAGACTGGAAGCATGAGACATAGCTCCTAAAATAGCTTTTTACTTGCTAAGGGTTCCATTGAGGCTTGAAGGATGACAGAGTGCCATTATAAATAAGTTGTTGTCTGCTCAGCTTTGGATGACAAATTCAGGTGCAACAATGCTTTGCCTTTTGCAATACATCATTTTCCTAAAGAATGTGGTGGTTTAGGCAAAACCCTGCTCAGGTGCTGAAAATTCACAGAGGGACAATTAGCAGAAGTAGGACGATTGTATCTGACAGTTCTATAATAATATGAACCCTGGTGAGTTGCCCAAAATAACTGTAGTAAGAAACCCAGAGCCATAATATGTTTGGTGTTTTGTCTATAATTTAAAGAATAATTTACATCTCCTGCTGTGTGGTAGCACAATTAATTGTATTTTCCCACAGGTGTCTATTTTTAGTGTTGGAAAGGGGTAAGGACTTTATGACTGAAGAAGGGAAAAAGACTTTTGAAAAGAGCACCAGAGACATGATGCCACGTTATGTGGCTAATGTGTTCCCTGTGCAAGAAATAACTGTGACCACTTTCCAGTCAGTCACCAGTCTGTATCTAGTAATTGATCTCTAATACATTTTTATTTCTCATTTTTATTTGCAACTATTAGCTGTTTTAAAATCAATAAATTAAACCAGAAAAATAAAATTTAAAAAAAACCCCACACTCATTCTCTGTTGCAGAGCAGAATGAGTTAAATGACATGACAGTACACTTGAATTACTGAAGTTTGTGCAGCAAGAACTGTGAGAAAGAAGTGCAGAAACTGAGAAAGATACATAAAGAAGAAACTGCAGAAACTGTGTCCACCTCCCAAAAACCAGAACGGCCTGCTGTGATAAGTAATTGCACAAAAGAAAAAATATACATTGTGGCCTGCTATGTACTAAATTACACACAGACAGAACAATTGGAAATTGTTATTCAAAATCTAAAACAGTATAAATATCTGTGCCTTTTGTCAATAAATGTCCTTGCAGCATCATACTTCTTGGTTCGTCTTTCAACTGCCGTTGATTCTCCTCACTTCTTCTCTAAGGAGTGTCATCAGGTGACCTTGGAATAATCACCTACACAAAATGCAGAGATTGCCTGAACTTCTAAAATATTTTTCACCCTTAAATAAAACACACAAACAATTCTTTCTTTTCCTTTCCCTTATGGTCTCTAATCTTGCATACAAGAGGTCAAGATACTGTATACAAGGACCAAAATCCTAGGAAATTATAAGAATACTTTATTAATAGGGTGAAAAGGGTTATGGTAAAATAGAAATAGACTAAGAAATGTTAGTGCGGGCAAGAGTTACGTGGTCCTTCCTGAGGACAGGAGCACAATAAAAATAAGAGACTTCGATTGTCCTCAGTACCTATGTAAATGCCACATCACAGTCTGATGGTGAAATTCTTGGGTATTACAAGTGCACTCCTCTTGTTTCAGGTAGTCAGTCATATCAAAGGGAAAAAAGCAGCACTTGACTTGATCCAAGATAGAAAAAAAGAGCTGATTTAAAATTTTATTATTAAAGAACATGCATGTTACATTATGTGCAAGATGTTTAGACCTGACAATCTTCATAGGTGAATGAAGAACTCAAGAGCTCTGAACTTCAAAAAGGTTGGCTAGTACAGTATAGGCTTGTTACAAAGGAACTAAGAGCTAAAATACTAAAACATTTGCATGTGGTGTAAAGATTAAGGACATCATGGTAGGCACTCTAAGCAAGTGTATGTCAGTCAGAAAGTTTTATGGCAATCAAAAAAATTACAGAAAAAACAAAAAAGAAAAAGAAAAAAAATGGCCTTAAGATGGGAGAGGAGGACAAAGGAAGCTATTCAAAATATGGCAGTCCTTAAGAAAGCTATACTTATCTTCACCAAGGACACAAATATAGGCAGGAAAAATATACAGGGCAGATCAAACCAGCTCTGAAAAAGAACTTGCTAATGGCATGAAAACTAGTTAGCTTATTTGGTTGCAGAGGATTTTTTTAAATAAACACACCCGGTAGCCTGTTGAACTTGTATGCTCTTAAGATATTAAAGAAGATTAGGTTGGTTGAAAGTATCATTCTGAGCAGAGCTAAGAATACCTATAAAATACAAGCAATAATGGGTAAGAGGAACAAAGAGAATCATATATTACAATCCACTTGCAGTTCTCCGAAGGTACCAAGAAGCTTGTTGCTAGAAATGGGGTCAGTTACTATTACCTAATGTTTTGGGTGGCTGAAGATGTTTGATAAGTCTCCAATTATTGATAACTAGAGAAACTAAACTTCCGTACGATGGGAAGAAATTTTCTTTGCAAATTAATATAAATAGGTGAAAATATGGAAAGCAAAGTTTAGAAATGGATTATCAGTTTTGAGAATATAGGGAAGATTGCTGCTAAAGTCCCACAGGAAGCAGAAATTGCTGGAATGTTAGAGATTTGTCCTCGTAACTTATACTGGTTGACATCTTCATAAATTACCTAGGGAATTAGTTAATAAGGAAGTAATAAAGCTTGTTGATCAAACCAAGCCATTTAGAGCAAAAAAGCTGAAAAAACTGATTGGAAAGAACCACAGAGAAACTCATAATACTGAGAGGGCCATTCACCTGACCAGACTTGGGCATCTGCAGTGCAGGGAGATATTTGCTCCATTTTTACAGTCTGTGGAAGGAAACTGGTACTTTAATGCAGTAACATCTCATTGAAATGAAATCATGGGATAAATCATCACTTAAAAATATCTGTCTCCACTGCTTATAAAGGGAGCCAAAGGCAAAGAGCTCAGGTGTCACCAGTTGAATTTCACCTCGAAAGATTTGAACATAGAATGGCCGATGAAACTTGATATAGCTGATTACAAAGAGGGGTATGAAAAAACAATCTTAACTTTGCAAGCAAAATATAGAGTATCAATTACCCATTACTACTTGAGGAACAGATCTTAAAATTACTGTCCATAATTCCCTTAAGTGTAATGTCAAAACTAAAGAGCAGTCAACACCAAATCAAACATCGGATAGACAACATGGCAGAAATCATCATGCCACTCTGTATGTAACCTCAGCAACATGAATATCATCTTTCTGTGTGCTCCTTTCTTTCCAGGAATATATATCAGAAAAAGAAAATAATCAGAGAAGGTGACTGAGATGATCGAAGCTACGGAATGAGACCAGAAGCCTCTGGTGTGAAAAAAAGGAAGAGTGGAAGTGAATGTGATAGTAGTATATGAAATAAAAGTAACACAAAAATAAGTGAAAAAGCTGTAATCATGCACTTCCACACACACCCCACCCCTCCACCCCCCATGGTACATAAAATTAAATTACTAGAATGGAAAATGTAGCACAAACATGCTGAAAAGCTTTTCCACACAGCTGGAGTTAAAGTTGGGAGTCTGCTGCTGCAGAACATTGTGGACTTTAAAAATTTCTATCAATTCAAAGAGCAGTTTGAAACATTACTGGGGAAAAAAAAAAGACACAAGGCCTGCTAAAAGCAAAAAATTCTTTTGTTCTACATGCTCCAGAATTCTGTATGATACAGAACTCAGGTGACTGGCAGGATTTAGTGGAGAAAGTGTAGTTGTTTGATTGCCCTGTTATGTTTAGTCACTTCTTTTAGGCCTCTGCTATAGACAGTACTCTATAAATAAATGAACTATGGTCTGAGGCAGTAAACCTGTGCTACATTCTAATGTAAAACTTTTGATCTATTTCTGTTATATTCTTAAAAAGAGGTATCAGTCCATTAAACCTATGAACAGATATTTGCTCTTTATAATTATTTTTCCATAAACAGAGCTGCAATAAGGGAATTATATGCTCTTAAAATATAAAGGTTAATTCTGTCAATAATAGGGATAACATATGTAATCCAAGGTGAAAAACAAATTGTTGTAAAAATGTTGTCTTTATAAATTTTAACAGACGAAAAAGAAGCTGTGTCCATTATGTATTCCCAGATTCAAACTTTTTATTCAAACTGCTCTAGAAATATTTTGACATGCCCAAAGTACTGATATATGTTAAAAAGCAAGCCTCAAATCATAAGAAGATAAACTTTATCTATTTGTACTGAAATCTAAAGGTTCTGAAAGAACACAGCACCTGGCAAAATGGCTAAGAGATGTTACCACAAACATGGGTTATCATTTATTTGAGAGTGATTTGAAGAGGAATTCTGCTCTAAGGTGAGCACTCAATGAGCTCTATAGATCCCAAAAGGTTTACTAGAGATGTATTCACATGGGTAAATATCATATTGCTTGCTAGAAGTGTGTTTGTGTATATCATGCTCTTCACAGCAGCAACTAAGTCCACAATCAGACTTTTACATTTCCTAGAACATTTCTTTACTGACCAGACAAGGGATCACATACTAAGCTGTGTTTAGACTTGCTGCTCTTCACCCGGCAGGAGGGATTGGATGGAGATATATCCCTGTTTCTCCTTCTCACAGAGACTGTTTTATCCACAAAAATCTGTATGGAGTCCCCAGATATAATATGTGCTTCAAACTGACCCTTGTCACATGTAGGGCAGCAGTCAGACATCACAGTGCTCTTGCCATGGAAGAAACAATAATAATGGGCTGAATTATCATCTCAGTAGGCAAAAAACATTCAACAAATATGCAGAAGAAGAAGGGAGCAGATAAAAGGAAAGGAATCTGTATTCTTTTTACTGAACATTGTGCTTCCCCCAGAGTAGCAGCAAATGTCTTTTTCTTTAATTTTTTCCATTTGAGGTTGATCATGACCTGTGCAGATGATGTTTCATGCTTCAGGTGTTTAAACCAACTAATTTTTAAGGGTGCCCACAGGGCATGGATCTCTTAGCACTCTGAGCAGCTTTTCACACTTCTGTTCTCTATAGGCTTTGGAAAACATTGGTTTACACTTGAAGACACTTTTGTTAAGTGGCCTAGAAGCAGGGGTTCTGTCCTGTCATTTTAGCAAATTTAGGCTTAAGCTGAAAATGAAGAAGCCTTGAGAAAGTTAATTTTTCTCATTTTAGAAACCCATTAAATATTTCCTCTCTGTTTAGTTAGCAGGAACAGAATAGACAACTCATAACTGAACTGTATGTGCTAAAAGCACTTTCATCAAACTGCATTTATGGAAGCAAGTACCTTAGTGAAAGATAGAGGGGAAAAAAGCACTACCAGGACACAATCAGAAGGAACTAAGACTCCTACACTGACTTAAAACAGAGTTTTACTAAATTTTCTAAGAATATGGAAAATCTAAATAGATTTCACTGGTTTTCTTGACTAAAAACAATACATTGCACCAGTACTAATGATCTAAATATAATTCAGAGGGAGATTTGGGATCAGAAAAGGGCTGATATGTGACTGGGGACTGAAGTGGCAGTGACTTAAACAGCAACTCTGAGGTTGAGAGCCATTTTGAAAAGTGCTGGTACTTGAGTTTGCTGGGCATACTCTTCAGATATGGATCTACTATGTCATAGGAATGAAGGAAAAATCTAAACTCTGGGTTAGAAGGAGAAGGTGGAATGCCAATTCAGTTCCTCTTTTCAATCTCAAATTTCTCTGTGCTTCTACTTGGGAAATTCACTTACTCCTGAGTAAGTACTTCTTCTTTGGGTTGCAGCTTTAGACATGTAAAGTTTCATTTTCAGGCTTGTGGACTCTGTTGTTGCCATTGATTTCATGACTCCGCTGTATTACTGATCCAAATCTCAGTATTCCTCATAACTTGTTACGTCTTCTGAAGGATTGCTTAAGAGCCCATTAATTCCCAGCTAAATTGTATTTAGGTACCTAGCATCATAGGAAAAGATAATGTGCAAGACAGCTAATCCTGCACCTCCTTGAAAATTTGATGTCATCCCTACTCTTAAAAATCTCCAATGAAGAAAGATCCTCAGTGTTATGGTACTGGCTATTTACTAGTTTAATACATTCTTTTATCATTCCAATTCTTGTAAAAAAAGCCAATAGTTTTTTTTCTCTTTTTCTCCTTTGGAACATGGAAAACAATAAACTGCTCTCTATAGCAGAAATCTTACTCCATTTTCCAGGAAAAAAAATTAAATTCACACTAGTGCTTACATTTAGCTCATGTTTGCTGATTTGTTGATCATTGGTGGTTTCCTCTGCCTTCTCTATTACTCATCTACATGTGTGATAAGGTCTGTATCCCCAAACTTTGACACAATATTCAAACGTCAACTTAAGCAGAATAATTGTTTTAGACTTTTCTGTCAGTCCTTAATTTTTATTCTTAAATATTTCAGTTTATTTATAAAGATATCCCATTAAATAAATGCAGAATAATTAACTTTGACTTCTTCACATTCCTATTGATACATCCAAAACTACAATTCACCATTTTCCAGAGATATAACATTAAATTAATCTATATTAATATTTTATCTTAGATGAGGAACTTTTAAGTGGATTTTCAGGCATTTCTGTTTATTGTGTGGTTTTGTTTGTTTGTTTGTTTTGTAATCACCAGAGAGTAGAGACTGAATTATTTTAAGATGAAAATCATGTGGAAGATTTGCCCAGGAGCACTCGTGAGCACAAGTGCTTTAGCTACTAACTGGTTTTAACATCACAGAAAGGAACAATCTAGCTATAGTCTTAATTTACTAGCTCCTGGAAACACCTCTCATGTTGACTTTAAATGCACAGCTTTTTTCCTCAATCAATTTACTCTGGGTACTAGTTGTTAACAGAAACTTGGGTATTTTGAACTTTCACTTTTTCTTTCTTTTACATACATGTACATTTGTATCAGCATCCTTTACAGCCTGATCTAAGCCTACATCAGAGCTCTTCTGGGGATCCAAGTGCAAGTGACTTAGCTTTACAATAGAAGATGATGGCAGAATGGAGAATTGAACACAAGTACCCCAAATCATAAACCACTAACCCATCCTTCCCTCTCTCATTTTAACCAAAGAGTCTTTGTGTTTTTTCTGTTTATTTATTTGCTTGGGGTTTTTTTCTCTCCTAGTGCTGTGAGTTGAATTCAGGTAGGTGTATTTCTTATGATGGTCTAGTATTACAGGGAATATACTCTGATGGAAATACATTTTTCCTGTTAGCTTTATTGCATGATTTCACAGTCCTGAACAACACTCCCTCCCCAATTTTCATGTATTAGTAAATTTGATGGACTTTGTGTATCAGGAAACAAAAACTCCAGCAGCCATATATGTTACTTAAAGTAATATTTTAATTAAGACTCTTCTGTATACATTCTGTAGTAGTACTGGGCCCATTTTTTATTGGTCAAGTACCACTAGGCTATCACATCAGTAATTTTTTTAGATCTGATTTTTCAGCATAATATAAGCTGAAGGTAAAGAAACATTAAGTGTTATTTGTCAAGAAGAGCGATCTTTATTAGATCTGACCTTTTTCTACGCCAACACAATAAAAAGGTGAGTGACATTTTTATACTTGCAAAGATTAGTTTTGCTTACAGTAAGCAAAAGTCGTGTCTTTAAGGGGGCTTAAAATTCTCATTGGAAATAATTGAATCTCATTACCAAGCATGCACTATGAACCTCTTATGATTTGCCCCAATCAACTGTTAAAAGCATGTTCCTATTCAAAATGCTACCTTTCCAACCTCTGCTGCTACACAGTATAGTACTAGCAAATTGACCTTTTATGAAGACTTAAAGCACCATGTAATTAACTTTTCCTGTGTAAGAGTTAAAACATTATGAAATTGGGAGGTTAAATGCCAGTACATCCTTTGCAAGCATTTTTTATAGTGCATTGCTTGGCTTTCAGATGTTAATGATACACTTTCTGTACCCATTTTCCCTAAAAAAAAAAAAATGAAAATTTGTACTGCAGTGCACAATGCAGTCCAATTTCACTCTTTGAGCTACCCCAGTCAACAAGTAATAGCTCTGAAATGTAAAGCAATAAGCTGTGTTGGCAGTTATTTTATGTTCCTGATCCAAAAATCCATTCAAGCAGATGGAAATGTATTGTACTCATGCTTGCATGGCTTGCACAAATCTAGTTCTGTACGGTTTCACTTTAGCATCCAGACCAGCTCTGTGTAAGACCTCTAGATGGTCATCAATGTCTTTTTGCAGGACCAGCAGTTGATAGGCACACCTCTGAAACCAGAGTGATTACACTAGAAATAGGCTTGCCTAGATAGCAGTTTTGTCAGTGCTGTAAAAGTCCTTATTAAGGATTGTGTGAGTATTGTTTCCTCCATATCTCAGTGATACTTGAAAGTCAGAGAAGATATTCTCCCATTTCTCAGGGGTTTTTTTTCTATATTCAGTTCAAGTTCTTTCACTGACTGTTGGATTTTTACAGTACAAATGATTCTTCACATGTATTTACTTGAGATCTCTGGATTCACCAAGAAAGAAGTTGCAGTACAGCAGACACTGTAAGGAATGCTTCCCCTTGTATATTACAGAAATGAAATGTATTTCTTGATCGTATTTGTGCCAGAAATATTTACCTCTAAATTGCAGCTACTATTGTGTCTCAGTGTCATATCAAATTAATACACTCTTAATACTCAGCCTCTCGTGTGCCTAAGTTGACATGCACTTTGTATAGTAGATAATTGATTATAATTAAGACAATAAAGATTGTATTTCTAGGGAAATATCACTTTTAATTTTCAAAGGCCATTGACTGATGAATTTAAAATAATTTTGAAATCCATACAGAACTAGATGAGCACTGGAATTTATGAAAGCTATATTCTTATCTTATCAGTTGGTTCACCTCACACATTTTATGATACATACAACCAATTTTTATTCATATCTCATGAAAAAAATAAAAAAGTGGTGCTGAGTTTATCAGACCAGAGCCAAGACCAGTTTTTCATATGCATCAGGACAGCAATTGAAAGTATATATATCACTCTGGAGCAGTGAGTTGTTATAAGGAAATATTTAAAGTCAGCTAGGAGGCAACAGGCTATAGGGCAGAAAGTAAATGGTAGACAATAATCTGTTGAGGCTCCATGACTTCAAAGATTAAAATGAACTTCCAGGAAAAAAAAAGACAAAAATCCCCCACATTTCTGAAACAACTAGAAAGGAAAACTTAAATTGCATGGAAATTGTGCATTGCCTATCCCACAGTGCCACAACATATGAAAAGACCAATTGCTTCAAAATCTGTCCTTCCATGTTTCAGGGGAAATGCCTTTTATTATAAACAGTAATGGAGAAGTGTTTCTGGAAGGCTTTACAGTACCAGCGCTCACATATGCCTCCATCTAATGAATCATATCCCAACAGAAAATTACAAAGTATTAGGGAAAAAATGTTGTAAATTATAGCTAATACATTGCTTATGGGAATCCAGAGGATCCTCAAGTTGCTTGCCTTTGAAATCTCCTTAAGTTCAACAAGTCCAAGTGCAATTCCTGCGCCTGGATCAGAGCAATCCCAGGGACAAGTCCAGACTGGGTAGAGAATGGATTGAGAGCAGCCCTGGCAAGAAGGACTTGAGGATGTTTGTGGACAAGAAGTTCAACATGACCCAACAATGAGGATTTGCAACCTAGAAAACCAACCATTTCCTGGGCTGCATCCAAAGCAGCATGCCCAGCATGGCAAGGGAGTGAATTCTGCCCTTCTACTCCACTCTTGGGATACCCACATGAACTAGTGCATCCTATTCTGGGTTAATTTCTCTGGAGCTATTCCAGAGGAGCACATGAAGATACTCAAAAGCTGGAGGATCTCTGGTATGGAGACAGGCTGAGAGAACTGGGGTTTTTCAGTCTGGAAAAGTGCGATCTGCTAACTGACACAACAAAATAACAGCATCTGGAAGGGGAAGTCAAGCAAAAAAATGAAAGCAGTGTTCTTGGACCAAAGATGTATGATGCGTATAAATGTAGATGTCATGTGAAGGAAATTTCTCCATAGCAGCAGAAAGAAGATTCTGAATTTCTGGAAATTTGGGGATTAATTTTGTTTCATTTTAATTTGTGTAAAGCAAGAAAAAAGTGCTTGCAAAATGAAAAATTTAAATTTATTTTTAAGTGCAAAGGAAACAAAAAATTCCTTCTATGTACTGCACTCTCAAAAGAGACAGGTTAATACTGTGTAGAATTCCAGCAGTTGACAAAAGTGCATAAACAGAAAATACCTATAATCATATGATTTTTATACAAAGGCATAGTATATGTTGCTATCCTAAGCTCTGACTCTAAAGCAGACTCAGAGCCAGGTGAGATATAACACATTTGCAGTCAAGGAAGGTCCCAACAGGAACAGTAGTCTGGCCCTTTTATATTCCTGTGGGAGTGCATTTTTTAATTTTAAGATGATATTCCTCTGTAAAATGGTTTGTTCTATGTACGGTTTCTGTTACCTCCTTTTGGTTTTTCCCTACTTTCTCCCCAGTGACAGCTTTATGATTGGTTCTTGGTTCTCCCTGAGTTTTCCCCTCCAGAGACAGTTATCTGCCCATCACCTGGCAAGTAACCTCCTGTTCCTGTCCATCACTTTGGGGGTCTCTCCCTGCTTCTGGAAAATTCTAGGAGAGGCGTCGAGTGATTGGACAGAATCCTGATTGTCACCATCTACTGGTCATTGTATGGTTGTTCTATGTGTTTGTTATATGAGCCACCTCCCCATTATACCTTATTGGTCCCTGGTTGAACCCCACCCTGTGTTACACCTCCCTTTTAAAAGGTCCCCCCCAGGGTTCATCATGGTGAGGGCTCCATGCAGGAGTTCCAATAAACTTGTTGTGACCCAACCCCTCTGGCATCCCTCCTTTCATCCTCCTGCCTTCACCACGCTCACACTGCTGAGCAACAAAGACCCAACGGTGTTGATATTGGTGCCAAGGCCAGCCAGGCTTGAGAAACAGATGCTGAATCAGAGTGGTGCCCAACGTGGGGCTCGAACACACAACCCTGGGATTAAGAGTCCCATGCTCTACTGACTGAGCTAGCTGGGTTTGAGAAACAGGTTTGAATCATATTCCCATCTACCTACTTGAAGATTTGAACTCTCAACGTAGTTATCCCATAAATTCCTCCAATTCTTTGCCCTTAAACAAACTTTACTTTCAGAACTGTTTTGCTTTAGGATCATATTGCATCAACAGAAACAAAGTAACTTTCTTATTTCTGTGCTTCTGAAGGAAAACCGCTGTAAAATATTGTGAAACTACTACACAAAATATTGTGCTTTATTGCTATTACTAATCTAATGGAGACCTTCCAAATATTTTTTAGAATGTCACTAATTCCTGATTTGAATATGAACTATAAATCACTAATAAATCTGCTGTAAGTTATCTTGAAAACCAAACTTGGGATGAGTATCCCAGAAGAGAAACAAAAAAAGCCAGGCAGAGAAAAATTATGCCAAACATTCTCTACGATGGAGCAATTTTCATCTCTATGTGTGAAAATGTACTACAAATTAAATTAAATTTTATTATTACCACTTTCCTTTCACATTGGTAAGTTTAGTCAGAAAAATATTATATAACAACAGGGATCCAGTCTGAAATGTGAGAGAAGTAACCTGTATGTCCCTGAATACCTCCCTCTTTGTCTGCAATTAGCCAACCATTAAATAAATAAAATTTTAAACAATGGGTGTGTAGCAATCAGCACATCAACAATAAGTATTGAAAAAATGTCTAAAGTGTCCACCTTTGACTACACTTCTATATTTTGCCTACACCTGAAGTGCTACTTGAAAGACAATGACTTGAGAGCCAGCATATATACTGGGATCAACTTTAATTAAAACTGCGCAGATAAAATTTGACAATGCCATAAAAAGACCTGGTCTTGGACTAAAAAAAAATCCCATGGTCCCATAATGGCTACTTATTTTCTTCATACTCAATACAGCTTCTGTTTTTATTTCACTTGCAGTGTAGAAAATAATGTTGATTATGATTTCAAGCCAGTTGCAGTATTAACTCTAATTTCATCTGCACAATTTTAACTCTCTTTTGCAGTGTGTGAATTGTTCAATGTCCAGTTACAAAGGCAGCTTTCCTTCTGGAAAGTCATGAAATGCTGCAATCCTCAATCTAAAACCTCTCAGAAACCATTCAAGAAGACCTGAGATAAGAGGGGAGTTTTTTACAGAAGTGTAGTTCCAAAAAAAATCTTACAATTAAGAATCAACCTGTAAGTTGATTTTGTTGATGTCTGTATACGTCTGCCTGTGAGTACGAGGCATCCTGGAACAGATCTAGATCTCTTTAGACAAAGTCTCTTTGCTTCAGCTGGTACCCCTTCCTGAGGGATTTATTTTCCTTCTTTCTTTCTTTCTTTCTTTCTCTTTCTTTCTTTCTTTCTTTCTTTCTTTCTTTCTTTCTTTCTTTCTTTCGT